>JAAGEH010000389.1:4156468-4184572 GCA_011751065.1 Lasiurus cinereus
GCTCAGTGGAGAGAGCATCAGCCTGCGGACTGAAAGGTCCCAGGTTCGATTCCGGTCAAGGGCATGTATCCTGGTTTCGGGCACATCCCCTGCAGGGGGTGTGCCGGAGGCGGCTGATAGATGTCTCTCTCTCATCGATGTTTCTAACTCTCTATCCCTCTCCCTTCCTCTCAGTAAAAAATCAATAAAATATATTTAAAAAAAAAAAGAAAAGAAAATCAGATAGTTCCAAGTGCAATAGAAGCCATTGAAACATGTTAATCAGGATAGTAAAATGATGATATAAAAAGTCTACCTTGGCTAGAATGTGAGCAGTGGATTGTAGAAGAGGTCATGAGTGGGATCAGTGAGAATAGGTACAAGAAGGCTCTTGCTATATTCTACAAGGCAGATAATGAACTGGTGAAAGGAGAAAGCTGCATGGATTTCAGCTAATTGGCCACATCATTATGGAAAAGGAAGAGCTTCACATTTCTGGTTTTGAGTAAAAAGCCAATGGGACAATTCCCATGAAGTGAAAGACCTAGAAAGGTATATGGAGACAATCAAGAGTTCCAGTTTGGAATACGTTTGAAAGGTAGTAGATATCTTGGAGATTAACAGAATGGGCTCAGGGAAAGTTTCAAATCCTATTCTTTTGACCAGTAGCATTGGATCTTAAATCATTTACTTAAACTGTTTTCTCATCTTTAAAAATAAAGAGGTTAGTAATACCTACCTTATAGGGATTGATATAAATATTAATTTAGGTAATGTCTGTAAAATCATAAGGACAGTTTCTGATACACTGTTAGCAACAAAATAATAATTATTAGTATTATCATTGGTCACAGAAATAGCAATGTCAAGGAGATAATCTGGTATATAAATTTGAGCTTCAAAGGAATGTGGTTGACATCATTATTCAAAGAATGCATTAGTGTCAAATTAACATATTGTACATCTTAAATTTGCACAATGTTAAAATATATACCTCAATAAAAAAACAAACAAACAAGAAAGTATTTCACTTTATTACACTTATCCTGAGTTAATGTAAACAATCCCAGAATAGCTTTTCCTATTTTTGTGCTAACTTATTTTTCTCTCTCTTTTTTGGGGGTATTGCAATGGATGGCTGGAGTTGAGTTAGAAGGAAAAGGATCCTTATGACAATGGAAAAGTCATATTGTAATTCCAAAAAGAATGTTTAATTTCCCATTTTCAAAATTAAAATTACTCCAATAGTAATTCAATCTTAAAATTGATTGTATTTCAATTTTCTTGTACAAACAGAACATAAATATTTTTGATAAAACACATTTTCAGATACATGTAATTATGAAATACTGAGATTACAAGGACTAATCTGTGGCTTGTCTGTTGACGTCATTGTGAAATTTTAACCTTTGAAAAGGCAGGTTTAGACACAACAAAAATATTTCCTCTTTTAAGTCTGTTCTCCCATTTTCTGCAAACAACATTAAGATGTTAACATAAAAACCTTCAAACCTATAAAGAATTTTTGTGACTTTATTTGAGCCAAACTGTAGACAATTGCCAGGAAGCAGAATTTCAACATAGTGGGATAATGCTCCGGAGGTTTTCACCTTCTTTTCATACATTACAATAACCTAAGTGAATTACAAGAAATCCATTGGCTATAGATTAGGGAGACAAGAGAAAGAAAAGGGAGAGGAGAGCCTCTGGGAGTAGATTGGATAAAAAGTAAAATGATTGACATGTGCTTCTTTTACCCAGGTGGGTACAGGATAGTTAGCAGTCAACAATTAACATGATAACAATAACAATGAAGGAATTTATGGTCTCAGTCCTGGTGCCCAGACACATTTGGTTTTGCCCTGAGGGGTCTGGAAAAAGGGAAGTTATAAGTTACCCTGACATTTCACAAGCTTGTTATCTTAGATGAAAAATGACAATAGGGAGGACACTGGCCTAGGCCATGACTACCCACTATAAACTACTTTTCATTAAAGTTTCAATTTTGGACCATCTTTTGTGGTTACTTTAGGTCTTTGAGTTTGCTACTCAGATTAGCATGTGTCCTTTTTTTTCCCTTACACAATAAAAAAAGAAAATACCATTTTGCCTTCTGGATTCGAAGGTTGAAAATCTTAAATATATAAATATATTTGAACATGAGTTCATTCATTCATCTATTTAATGAAAAATAATGTAATTTAGTAAATGCCTGGGTGATAGTTACCTTGTCATATTCTAAGAATTTTAAGATAAACAGGGCAACATACTTCCTTTCAAGATGTAAAACCCCAAATATGTGAAGTTGGTTAATCCAGATTTGTTTTTCAAAGAGCTTTATAAAGCTGATGCTATGTAAATTTGAATTATTATAGTTGTGGTCATTAATATAGAGATCCTTCTGAAACGTGGGGTTTGGGATAGAGGCATTTCTTCTTGTGGGTTTTTGTCTTCACGAAGTTTGAAGAATAGACTCATAGACTAACAAATTTCTTTAATAAAAATGTAGAAGTTTATTGGAAGCATATACAGTGGTACCTCGAGATACGAGTGCCCTAACATAGGCGATTTTTGAGATACGAGCTGTTGAGTGAGCGATTTTTGCTTTGAAATATGAGCAACATTTGAGATAGGAGTAATCGCATGGATCGGCTGGCTGCACACGACCAACCAGTTTACCGCGACTTGAACGTCTCATAGTTTCCCACACCTCAAGGTTACGGAACGAATTAAACTCATATCTCGAGGTACCACTGTACAAACTCTATCTGGCATGGATGTCCCCAAAAGGGACTCCCTGAGTGGAGCCCCCAAATGAGAAAAGCCTGCTTTCTCTCTCTCTAATGGGGGAAAAAAAAAAAACCTAATCCAAAAAAATCTAAAATCTAAAAATCTGTGTTGTGTCCCTTTGTCACAGGTTTATATAAGCTGTAGCTCTTTGCTCCCGTCTAATTGAACTCCTTCTAATTGGACCCCTTTGCCATTTGATGACGCTGTCCTCTCCTAATTGGTCATACTTTTGTAGAATATCAGTATCAAATTCCAAAACTCATGGGATACCCCCCCTCCTTTTTTTTCTCCCCCTTATCTCGGAACATTCTTCTATCTCTGGTGAAAATATCTTTTCCTCTTTCCAGCATCTATCAACATTTATCTATCCTCTGTGAAAGTGTGTTTCCTTCTTCCCAGTTCTCTATGACTTTTCTTTATCCTCTGTTACTATATACTTCTGGCGGGTCCAAGCCTCACCTATGTTTTCTTCCCCTCTTTAGTCCCTAAACTGGCCTATTTTGTCCCTAGAATTCCTTTTCCTTCTAGAAGCAAGCATCATTTTTCTTTTTATATATATTTTTGCAGTTTCGAAACAGGCCCAGAGTGAAACACTAAAAGTGGCCACCATCAGCATGAGGACCCCAACAAGTCAAACTGGTAAGTGGAAAAAAAATGCATCAGTATCTTTTTCTGTGTCATTAAAAATGTTATTATCTTTTTCTATGTGACAATTCTTAGAATTTACCAACAAAAATGGGAGTGCTTCTCAAAGGAGAGTGCCTATGAAATTCATGGCCATTACTTGGAAGACCTTGGGGAATTGGTATTCTTTGGGAAAAGCCACCAATCTGTTCTACACAGTCATGGGTTTAAAGTAGCTATTTGACCTTGTGAAAGTTGCTTAATTCTTTGAGTCTTACTTTCTTTATTTTAAAATGAAGATTATAATAATTTTCTTGTTAGGTTTTCCTAAGAACTAAAATATTGCATATAAAGAATTGAGTAGTTTCCTTGGCATAGAAAAAGAGTTTAAAGATATTAGTCTACTGTTTACTGAATACATTCTAAAAGCCAAATATTAAATGCTAACCACTTTAATGCATTATTTTATGGAATAAAACCCTTAGAGGTAGAAGCTATTTTTACTCTGATTTTATAGATGAAAAAACTGCTATTGACAGATTATTGGACTTGCTTTAAATCACACACTATTCTCTGAGACAGGTGTGTCTGGTGGCAGAGTTTCTGTTCTTATATTTATTCATAAAGTCAAAAAACATTTATTGGATATCTGAAAATGACAAAACATTTTTTCTTTTTAGCTGAGATGCGATGCTATTTTCCAAATGATTGCTACTTAGAGTATAATTATATTTTATATGAGGTGTTATAGTATGCAAATAAGTTATGAATAATTGCTTTTATTTAGGATCCACTTACTTGTTGTGGAAAACAAGGTAGGGAACATTACTTCTATTTTACAGATGGAGAAATTAAGGTCCCAGAGGTTAATTAGTTCACGGGATGTCTTGGAGCTCAGTGCTTTTCAGACCGTGGTTAAGTATCAGTGTATTTTTAATCCATTGCAGACAATGTTTTTGTAAAATGCCTAAAAATTACTTACTAGAGAAATAAAATGATTAAAAAGCAGACAACAAAGACACAATTCTACATTTCTATTATTTTTTATTATTCTACAGTTATAGAATTACTTTATGAAATGGGTCTGAAAGTTTCTAATGCTTTCTCTGAGTTCCTATACTCCTCCCAGTTAGTATCTTCATAGTGACACCAGCCTATAGACTAGACAGTAAACTGTATAGCACTAATAGAGCTAATATGAGGTGGGTCAAAACTAGGTTTACAATTGTTCATATGGAAAATAGTACAATCCTATCTAATAAAAGAGTAATGTGAAAATTGACTATACCTCTGCTATACCCACAAGCTATGCCCACCAGCCAATCAGGAGTGAGTATGCAAATTAACCCAACCAAGATGGCTGTGGCCAAAGAGCAAGCAGGAGGCTTGGGTTTCCCCGGCAATGGAGGAAGCCAGGCTTTCCACATACCCTGGGTGGCCCAGGCCTCCACTCAAGGCTATGAATTTTCAATTATAGAAGATAAACAAATCCCAACAAAAATGGTGGCAGCCACAGAGCTGGAGAGAGCAGGAGGCTTGAGTTGCCCCCAGCAATGGAAGAAGCCAAGCTTCCTGCACACCCTGGCCTACCTTGGCCTCCACTTAAGGCTATAAAGTTTCAATTATAGAAGATAAATAAATCCCAGATACCAGGGTCTCCACTTGGGTCGCCATGGGGCATGGCAGCCTGCAAACCATTACAAGCCCCTTGCTCAGGCCGCCCCATGTCCCAAGGGAACGCCCATCCTGATCTGGGACACCCTTCAGGGCAAACTAGCGGACCCCCACCTGTGCACCAGGCCTCTATGCTATCTAATAAAGGAATAATATGCAAATTAACCATCACTCCAATACACAAGATGGCTTACTCCATGTGGTCAAAGATGGCTGCCCCCATGTGGACACAATAAGGCTACCACAAGATGGCCAGCAGGGGAGGGCAGTTGAGAGGGACCAGGCCTTCAAGGAAAGGCAATTAAGGGCAAACAGGCTGGCAGGGGAGCAGTTAGGCATCAATCAGGCTGGCAGGGGAGTGGTTAGGGGGTGATTAGGCTGGCAGGCAGAAGTGGTTAGGGTCAATCAGGAAAGCAGGAAGGCAAGCAGTTGGGAGCTAGCAGTCCTGGATTGTGAGAGGGAATCAGGCCTAAAAAGGCAATCAGAAATCCCTTGAGGGTTTCCAAATTGGAGAGGGTACAGGCTGGGCTGAGTGACACACATCCCCATGCACGAATTTTGTGCATTGGACCTCTAGTAGTAAATAAATAAAAATACATGAATAAGCTCCATGTTTCCCCTACCCATAGCTGTAAACCTACTGTTGCACACCCTGTATGAGGCAGATCCAGCATGTAAGCCCAGATCTTCAGTCTCTAGTCCATATGGTTTCAATTTACTCCATACCACCCATAGATACAGCCAGAAATCTGGTTCATGGTCCAAGGGACAGGAAGATCGAATTCCAAATTGTTCACATAAAACAAATGCAAGAAAATTGACAATGGCCAGTCATTTTCAAAGAGTTGCATGAAACCAATGGCATAAAAAAAGAAAAAACACTGGGAAGCTTTTGGAAATGATTTTTTTAAGTTATGTGTAAGAAATCAATAATTAAGTTCTGTGATATATGATGTCGTTTTGAAAGACTTTCTCAAGATATGTTTTTCTTCTTCCTTCTTTTTATTTTGTTTATTTTTTTTAAAGAGTTGTTAGGTTATATTTCGGAGTCTGAGCCTTGTCAGTTCCCCAGAACAGAATATGGGCCTCACATTATTCTAAGCGATAATATTGGATTTTGGCCCGTTATGAAATGAAAATGAAGTCATCGAACCATCTCACTGAAGGGACCTGAAAATAATGTAACTTATTCATTTCAAAAACTACCAAAGGATATTGCAGTGCTTTTGGTGCAAAGTAAAATGCACATTAAGTCAGCAATGAAAATTTACACTGTGAAATAGTTTTGTGGGTTTCTAAGATCTACTGATGAAATGGATCCAAATATTTATTAGTGTTATTTTTTAATAGCTTCTTTACCATCTCTGTTAAAGTAATATCGCACCAATGTTCAGAATAACTTTTGGTTGTGAGTAAATATTATTGGAAGATTCATTTTTCCCCCCAAAAGATGCTTATAGGATTTTTTAAAATTATAGTATAAAATGTCAGGAATAGTTCTTGTTGTTGTTTTAAAGTTCTACTCTCTTAGTGCTTGAAGCAGTTTAAAGTGGCTATAAGGGCACAGAGAAAGATGAAAATTTATGACAACATTCAAAACTGAGTCTTGCAACCAATCTATCATTAGCTTCTGTGAAGACTCCACATTGCTAAATTGAAATTCACAATATGAAGTAGGGCAAATCCATTGCCTTAAATAATAAGAGAGAGTTTGTGTGTTCCTCACTTTCTTTCTACCCCTTAACTCACAGATCCAAGGTTTGTATGACTCAGAAAGTTAGGCAGTCATATCTGGGCAACCCTCTTTAATCTCTCTCTCTCTCTCTCTCTCTCTCTCTCTGTAACAATACTCTATCACAGCAATTTTCAGGTTGTGTTATGCAAGAATTTTTAAAACATGTAATACCTACCTGTTCAGTCAGGGTCACTGACCTCTTTTCCATTATATTGCCAAATTAAAAAATTACAAGCAACACAATAGTCATCTGGTGTGATTAAATAAAAAAATGTTGTCAGATAGATAGAAAATATATTTTTAGTGCGCCAAAAAATTTCAGTAATTAAATTGTGTGTGCCATGAGATGAAAAAAGTTGACAATTGCTGCTCTGTCAGATCAGGGTCAGAAGACCAGAAATGGTGAAAAAAGATGGTCCATCAACATTATAGAAGAGATGCTCTTTTTGAATGCCTATTACTTGTTGGAATTAGTGCCCAAGGTTTACACAACCCATTCTTTAACTGTGAAGTTTATATGCTCTTTGCTAACAACCAAGGTATAAGTATGACCAAGGGCTAAAGGTCAGTCTCCTGACATATCTTTTTTATCTTTATTGTTGAGAGTATTACAAATGTACTACTCTCCCTTTGCCCCCAATGCTCTCCTCCACCTGGTTCCCCCTTGCTCCAGGCCTTCATCATCCTATTGTCTATGTCCATGGTCAGTGCATATCTATGCATATAAAAGGCTAATATGCAAAGTGTCCCCTTAGGAGTTCTACCAGGAGACCAGGAGTTCGATCACTTGCTATGATCTGTGCTGACCACAAGGTGGCAGCATGGAATAAAGGAAGGCCCTGGCCAGCAGCTGGCAGCTGGGGTAGGGAGGCCCCAGCCAGTAGCCAGAAGGCCTCAATCAGCCCTGATTGCTGGCCAGGCCTAAGGATCCTATCCTTGCATGAATTTCATGCACCAGGACTAAAGTATGCATATAAGTTCTTTGGTTAATATTTTCCTACCTCCTCCTCTTCTTCCTCCTTTCCTCTGAGATTCATCAGAATATTCCATGTTTCCATGTCTCTGATTCTATTTTATTCATCAATTTATTTTGTTAATTAGATTCCACGTATCTAGGAATATATCCTAAGAATCCTGAAACCCCAACCAGAAAGAATACATGCCCCTTCCCCCTATGTTCATAGCAGCATTATTTACAATAGCTAAGATCTGGAAACAGCCCAATTTCCCATCAGTAGATGAGTGGATAAAAAGCTGTGGTATATTTACATAATAGAATATTATGCAGCTGACTTGTCTTTTGAAATACACTACCCTTCAATAGATTTTATCATGTTTTCAGATCAGTAAACAAACAATAACAACCACACCATGAAAGCTAAACATGATTTGGATAATGATTACTTGACATGGGAAATTAAACCTCAGAGGTAAAATGTATATAGAACAATGAGTTAATACAGAAACCAGAAAAAATATCTTTTAAAAAAATTGTTATCTTTACATATACATTGTTTGACTTAAAAATAAAAGTCCTAGAGGTTGAAAAAATTTAATAAAAGACTGAAAGGAAATAGAAAAAGTAACAGAAGAATAAAGCTGCCTTTAAAGGTAACAGACAATATAATCAGATTTGTAGAAAACAAACTGAAGACACTCCTAGAATGTAGAAGTCACAGACAATCAGTGAAAATGATGAGTGAGAGAAAATGACCAATGTGGAAAGCAAGAATAAAAGATGTGAATAATTGTTCATGGGAAAAAAAAACACAGGGTAAATAAAAGACAAGCACTAATTAAAGAATCACAAAGAGGAGGGGATCTTGCTCAGAAAGGAAATGAAAAGGGCTTTATGACTCTAGAATTTATTTTCTAAAATCTGAGATTTTTTTATATTGCTTGGAAATTTCCTATTTATTAATTCATTAAAAGTTAGGAAAATCTAATGGTAAACTGAGACAAAATACTATTATTTTCTGATAATTTTTATTATTATTATAATGCTTCATGTTTCTAGACTATAAAAAGTTGGTCTATTCTGTGTTTTCTGTTTTTTTCCTTAAACGATTTTGGTAAATTGTGTTAACC
Organism: Lasiurus cinereus; assembly: GCA_011751065.1. Lineage (NCBI taxonomy): Eukaryota > Metazoa > Chordata > Mammalia > Chiroptera > Vespertilionidae > Lasiurus > Lasiurus cinereus. Next base: position 4,165,359 of record JAAGEH010000389.1, read on the forward strand.
TAGAAAAACTGTCAATGCCGAGTGATTGTCCATGTTCAAATATACACAGAAAAAAATTGAAAGTAATGCACTAGTATAATAATTGAGTTTTTATTTTTTCAATTGTAATCTCATTTATGTGTTGTGACATATACAATAATTACATATTATTGATTAATTAAAGACTGTTATTGAAATATAATTAAGAACAGTACACACAAAACAAAACACACACACACAAATGAACAGTTCAATTAATTTTCACAAGTCAACAAAACATGGCCACCTATGTTTAGACAATAAACATAACCAATCAAATTGAAAATGCTTTTTTTCCTTTCGAAGTTCTGAATCCCAATCTTTTACCTATGCTAAACAATTTTCTAAATCTTATACTATGTACTTTTTTTGTTTTAGATGAGTGGAACAATAGAGAATGTACTTCTTTTGTTATGTGGCCTATTCTCAATATTATTTATGTGAGATTTCTATGTATAGCAGTAATTTAATTTTCATTACTTTATTCTCTTCCATCATGGCCAGTTTGTTACTCATACATTATCACACATATCTTTTGGGGCAGGTATGTCCACATTTCTGTGGGATATACAATTACTTATATATGAAATGTATGTTCATTTTTAGTAGGTACTGCTGATTTCCCAAACTAGTATAATAATTGACATTCCCACTAGCAGAGTACTGTATATAGGTTTTAGTTGTTCCACACCAAGTTGTTCCACTTGGTGATGATCAGAGTTTTATTTTAGTCATTCTGATGGATGTGTTGTGGTATCCCATTGTGGTTTTAATCAATATTTCCATAATGACTAATAAAGGTGGTATTACTGCCTCTGATCAACAGTTTCCTAGGAAACCCCCAAGTAAAAGTGAAGGGAAATTCAGAGAATATATTTTAAAATGCTGGTAATTTTATTCACCTCCACTGAATGAACATTCAGTCTAAAGGGACCTAAATTTCCCCTTTACATAGGAACATTATTTAAAATATATTTTATTGAGAGGAAGGGAGAGAGAGAGAGAGAACTAGAAACATCAATGAGAGAGAAACATTAATCAGCTGCCTCTTGCACACCTCCTACTGGGGATAGGCCCAGAACCAAGGTTCATGCCCTTGACTGGAATCGAACCTGGGACCCCTCAGACCACAGGCTGATGCTCTATCCACTGAGCCAAACCAGTCAGGGCGACATAGGAACATTTTTAAAAGCATACACCAACATATATAATTAAATGGGTGCCTGACAATCTCACTCAACTTAAATTCAACTTATTAATTTTGCTCAACTTTCACTCTCCAGTTAGCTAGTTAATACGTCAGAATCTATCACTTTTGTCTTGTTTCATTGGGTGTAAACCAATCTTCTGACAGCAGACTCATAGTTGAATAGTGGTGATTAGAGTTTATTGCAGGAGAGTGATTGCACACTCCATTTCCGGGTTGAGAAAACTAATTATTTGTCCAGCCATTGGGAACTAGGGATGGCCCATGGGCTATGGGCATGAAAAGAATCCGGAGAGCAGCATGACATTGACAGAGGGCTGAGGGCTCTCACCCATGCAGCACAGTTCCATCACTTCCCCAGGCATTTCTTCTTGTGGGCTGTGTAGTGGTTCACTGGCTTCCAGTATTATTAGTTTCTTAATAGTGTGAGAATGTGGCTGATATGTTATTGAAACAATGTTGATGTATTGTCAAGTGGCACTTTTTGAAATGAAACCATGTTATCAGAAATTAGCTAGATCCGATTTGTGGTTGACAGAGGCAGAGAGTGGGGGTGGAGAATATGACAAAAGTGGTCAAAAGGCACACATTTCCAGTTGTAACTTAAATAAGAACTGAGGAGATAATGTACAACATGATGACTATAGTTAGCACTGCTGTATGGTATATTTGAAAGTTAAGAGACTTCTCATGGCAAGGAAAATGTATTTTTTGTATCTATGTGAGATGATGGATATTAATTAAACCGATTGGAGTAATCATTTCTCAATAAGTTGAGTCATTATGCTGTCCACATTAAGCTTATACAAGGCTGTTTGTCAGTTATATTTCAATAACTGGAAAATATAGCCAAATTCAAATGCGTTTTATTGAAATATAATATACAATTTATCATTGTAACCATTTCTAAGTGTACAGTTCTTTGGTAATAAACACATTCACATCATTGTGCCAATGCTACCACCATCCAGCTGTCTAACTTTTTAATATAGCGACTTCAATCACATACAAGCATTCCTCTCCTAACAGCTTCCTCCTCCCTTTATATCTAGGATTTAACCATTAGTATAGACATAACTATTTTTATAAATGTGCCTTTTAAATTTTGTAGAAAATAAAAAGTAAAATTTCAAATCAAAATTAAAATAATGCTGTTATATATACTTGTATATTTACTTTTACCAGATAACTTTATATTTTCATATGATTTTGAATTACTGTCTAGCATCTTTTTATTTCAATACAAAAGAAAAACTCCCTTAAACATTGCTTGTAGGGAAGATCTAGTGGTAAAGAACTCTCACAGCTTATGTTTGTCTGAGAATATTTTAATTTTTCTTCATTTCTAAATAAAGTTTTTCCAAACATAGAGCTTAGGTTGATAGTTATTTTCCTTTTTTTTTTTTTCCTTTTATTTAGGACTTTAAATACCTCATCTTACTGCCTTATGTGACACAAGGCTACTGTTGGGAAATACTATATACTGATCTAATGGAATCCCTTGTTTGTGATGAGTTACTTTTCTTTTGCAGCTTTAAAAATTCTCTGTTTTTGTCTTCCAGCAATTTGATTATAATGTTTCTCAGTCTGGGTTTCTTTTGGTTAACTATTTTGGGATTTGTTGAGCTTGTTGTATTTGTAGATTTGTAGATTTGTAATTCCTCAAAATTAGGAAGTTTTTTTTGCCATTATTTCTTCATACAATCTCTTTTCCTATTTTTATGTCTTTTCTTTTGAGATTTACATAAATACATGTTGATCTAAGCACACACATGTGTATCCCCAACTACCTTATGCTCTGTACTCTTTTCTTCAGTACTTTTTTTTCTTCCTCAGACTCAATACTTTCAAATAATCTAGTCTACGGCCATACCACCCTGAACGCGCCCAATCTCCTCAAATAATCTGCCCTCCATTTAACTGAGTCTGTTTACTTCCTGTTTGAGACTGCTGTTGAACCCCAAAAGTGAATATTTCAACTTACATTTTTACAATTTTCTATTTGGTTCTTTTAAAAATTTTTCTCACTTTTTTGTTTCCATTCTGTTCAGATATATCTAGGTGGTTTTTGTTTGTTTGTTTTTAAATGATTTTCTTGAATTCTTTATCCATGCTTTTCTTTAACTCTTATAGCATTTTAAAGATAATTGTTTTTAACATCTGGAACTCTGATGTATGTATTTCTTTAGGCACCATTTTTGAATTGATTTGTTTTCTTTTAATGGGCCACATTTCCGTTTCTTTAAATAGTTTATCTTTTCTTTAAAATTGGCATTTAAAAAAGGAGTCACTTTTCCCACTCTTTGTAGACTGGCTTTTCCAGGGGAAGACCTTAATTAATAAGGTCTCTTCTGCGTGTGTGTCCTATCTGGGCATTTGAGTCCACATCCTTCCTCTATCCCATAAACACTGTAGATCTTTGATCTGTTTTTAGAGCTTCCACAAGGCTCTTTGTCAATCTATAGTTGTTTACTTAACATTTCTGTGGGATAGGAGAGCCTGGAGCTTCCTAGTCCAACTTAATGCTGATGTCACTCATCGCTGCTTTAAAGTCTTAATTTCCTATAGACCCACCTTCTTCTCGGAGCCTTGGATGTTCTGTTGTATTCTTTTGCCCATTATATCTTACCCCCAGGTATCCACAGAACTTCACTGTCCCTGCAGTTCCTACATGCCTGCCACTGCTTTACATGCCTTCCCTTGTAAACTAAGCTGTGCTGCTCTTTCCCTGTATGAGTTTCCTTGTAAAACAGCACATAGACAGGGCATTGCAACTATGTTCTACATGGTTCTTTCTGGCCTGAGAGAGGAAACTACAAATCAGGCCATTTCTTCCCAACTGTACAACACTGCACAGGGGAAGGATGGTGCAGGTGTGAGTAAACTACCATGATATTTTCTGCCATTTTGAACATGCCTTTCCTTGATTGGGCATTGTCTTGTTTTTGGTAAGCTATTGACTAGTTTCCTGAACTCTTATTAAGTTATTTTAATCAATGTATAGTTCCCTACCTCCCCTGTGGGAAAATAATTGCTTAGAGCTTTCTAGTCCAGAATTAAAAAAAAAAATTGTTGACTTTATTTAGGCAAGATTGGTTAATAAAATTATATGTTTCAGAGGCACAATCCTATGTTATATCATCTATATATTGTATTATGTGTTCACCACCCAAAGGCAAGCCTTACTTAACCATTTATTTCCCACTTACCCTCTTTTGATTACATTTTTCTAAAGTTTTTATTTAAATGCTTTGTAAATGTTATACTACGTTGTCATTTCAAAGGGGAAGACTAATTTGCTATATATTTTATTTGTATTATATGATACCAGTAAGTACTTTATTGAATTAGACTTTTTTTAAGTTCCAGCAGATTAACCAGTTTCTGTTAAACAATATTTTATTTTGTTTATAAAAATATAAAATAACAATATTATTTACCTAAATTCCATTCTAGTTTTAATAAGTTCTTTGTTCAAATATGAAACAGTGTTATATAATCTCACTTTTGAAGAGGAGAGTGTACATTATGATGTTTACAGAATTATGGTTTATTTTGGCATGATTTCAGCTTTGACATAGAATAACTCCAGTGACTCTAAAGATGTTATAAAACTGTCATCATAGGAAAGGTTAGAATCATTAAGGCCTTCATGTCAATGTTGTTCCTACTTTATTGCTTGCTATTCTAATATATGATTGACTAGCTGAGCTTAAGGGTCAACTAAGTTAGAGTTATTTTTGTTGGTAGATCAGTCCACCATTTTGTCCCTGTATTTTAGCACCATAGTTAGTTTGAAGTTAATTCTGTATAAGCAATAATTTTAGTAATTTTAAATCAATGTGTAGCACCATTCCCATAGTTAAACCATATGTGTGTGATATATAGGTGTTTTAGTAATTTTATGCCCTCAGTTAGATTTAATAAAAGAAAGAAAACCTGGAATTTAAGTAATCATGATAGTAGAATCAATGCTCTACTCTAAATCCTAAGGTGGGAAGCTATAATTAATTTTGTATCACCACATCCTTCACTTTAAAAAGCCAATGATGGCCTTTTCAAAAATTTTGTTTATTTATTTAACAAAAGAGTACAAATAATTGAGAGATAACATGGAGATTATGATCCATTCATTTAGGCATGTTTATTTTCCCCAAAATTATGCCCCCAATGTCATTTACAGATTTCTCCCATAAACATGGATTTCACAATAACAACATTAGTAATTAGCTATCTATGAAATGAGCTGTATATTACTTTCTGCTTCAGCAACAAATATCACTGGATACAATTGTCATGTAAAGCAAATGAAAGTCTTCTTCAGTGAGTTATTAAAGCAGAATTTGCATTCATCCAAACAACTATAGCATAAAACTTACATTTATTTTATATTGTTGCATGTTTATTCTTTAAGAAATCTGAACATGGAAAACCGATACTATGCTGGAAAATTCATAGCAACATTCTTTTTTTTTTTTTACTATTTGTTTTTACTAATGTATTACATGTGTACATTTCTTCCTATTGCATGCCCTAATGGCCCAGTGTCTTGCATCAATTGGTTATGCTTATATGCATGCATACAAGCCCTTCGGTTGATCTCTTATATACCACACCTCTCCTTAGCCTTCCTGTTGTAATTTGACAGTCTGTTTGATGCTTTACTGCCTCTATATCTATGCTTTTGTTCATCAGTTGATAATGTTCTTTATTATCCACAAATGAGTGAGATCATGTGGTGTTTCTCCTTCATTGACTGGCTTATTTCACTTAGCATAAGGCTCTCAAGTTCCATCCAGGTTGCTGCAATGGTAAGAATTCCTTCTTTTTTATGGCAGCATAGAATTCCATTGTATAGATGTACCATAGTTTTCTGATCCACTCATTTGTTGATGGAAACCTATGCTGTTTCCAAATCTTAGCTATTGTAAATTGTGCTGCTAGGAACATAGGGGTGCATATATCCTTTCTGATTGGTGTTTCTAGATTCTTAGGATATATTCCTAGAAGTGGGATTACTGGGTCAAATAGGAGTTCCATTTTTAGTTATTTGAGGAAAATCCATACTGTTTTCCACAGTGGCTGTACCAGTCTACATTACCACCAACAGTGCTCAACGGTCCCTTTTTCTCTGCATCCTCGCCAACACTTGTCATTTTTTGATTTGTTGATGATTGACATTCTGACAGGTGTGAGATGGTATTCCAATGTCATTTTGATTTGCATCTCTTGGATAGTTAGTGACTTTGAGCATGTTTTCATGTGTCTCTTGGCCTTCCTTCTGTCTTCTTTTGAAAAGATTCTATTTAAGTCCATTACCCATTATTTTATTGAATCATTTATCTTCCTTTTATTAAGTTGTATATATTGCCTGTAGATGTTGGAGATTAAACTTTTATCATTGATAAAATTTGCAAATATGTTCTCCCATGCAGTGGGTTTTCTTGTTGTTTGGTTGATGTTTTCTTTTGCTGTGCAAAAGCTTTTTATTTTGATGTAGTCCCATTTGTTTATTTTTTCTTTAGTTTCCAATGCCCTTGGAGCAGTATCTGTGAAGAAGTTCTTTCGGCATCTGTCTGAGATTGTGCTGCCTGTGGATTCCTCTACTATTTTTATGGTTTCCCATTTGGAGTTTATTTTTGTATATAGTGTAAGTTGGTGGTCTAGTTTAATTTTTTTGCATGAATCTGTCCAATTTTCCCAACACCATTTATTGAAGAGGCTGTCTTGACTCCATTGTATGTTCATGCCTCCTTTCTCAAATATTAATTGAGCATAGTGGTTTGGATTCTCTATTCTATTCATTGGTCTATATGTCTGTTCTTATGCCAGTACCAGGCTTTTTTGAGAACAGTTGCTTTGAAATATAACTTGAAATCTGGTATTGAGATCCCACCTACTTTATTCTTCTTTCTCAGGATTGCTGTGGCTATTCCAGGGTCTTTTTTTTTCTGTTCCAGATGAATCTTTGAAGAGTTCTTTCTAGGTCTGTGAAATATGTCGGTATTTTAATGGGTAATGCATTGACTCTATAAATCTATAGATGGAAAGTATGAACATTTTATTGATGTTGATTCTCCCAATCCATGAGCCTGGTATGCTTTTCCATCTGTTTACATCTTCCTCTACCTCTTTTTTCAGTGTCCTGTAGTTTTCTGCATATAGGTCTTTTACCTCCTTAGTTAAATTTATTCCTAAGTATCTTAATTTTTTTTGGTGCAATGGTAAATGGGATTGATTTTTTAATCTCTCTTTCTGTAATTTCACTATTAGTGTATAGAAATTCCATACATTTCTTGGCATTAATTGTGTATTTTAATACATTGCTAAATTCATTTATTGAATCTAATAATTTTTTTGATGGAGTCTTTCTGGGTTTAATGTACAATATCATGTCATCTGCAAATAAGGACAGCTTTACTTCTTCTTTTCTAATATTGATGCCTTTTGTTTCTTTTTCTTGTCTAATTGCAATGGCTTCTAGTACTGTGTCCAACAGGTGTGGTGAAAGTGGGCATCCCTGTCTTGTTCCTGTTCTTAGGGGAAATGGTTTCAGTTTTTGCCCATTGAGTATGATGTTAGCTGTGGGTTTATCATATTTGGCTTTTATGGTGTTGAGGTATGATCCTTCTATTCCCACCTTCTTGGGAGTTTTTATCAAGAAAGGGTGTTGGATTTTGTCAAATGCTTTTTCTGTGTCAATTGGTATGACTATATGATTTTTATCTCTCAATTTGTTTATGTGATATATCATGTTAATTGATTTGGAGATATTGTACCATCCTTGCGTTTCTGGGATAAATCTTGCTTGGTCATATTGTATTATCTTTCTGATGTACTGCTGGATCCGATTTGCTAAAATTTTTGTTGATAATTTTGCCATCTATGTTCATGACGGATATTGGTCTGCAATTCTCTTTTTATTGTGTTGTCTTTGGTTTTGGTATTAGGGTGATGCTGGCTTCATAGAAGCAGCTTGGAAGTATTCCTTCTTTTGAATTTTTTGGAATAGTCTGAGGAGGATAGGTTTTAATTATTCTTTGAGTGTTTGGTAAAACTCCCCTGTGAAGCCATCTGGCCCCAGGTTTTTGTTTGTTGGAAGCTTTTTGATGATTGCTTCAATTTCTTCCATAGTTAATGGCTTATTGAGATGTTCAGATTCTTCCTGATTAAGTTTTGGAAGATGATATATGTCTAGAAATATGTCCATTTCCTCCAGGTTGCCCAGTTTGTTAGAATAGAGTTGTTCATAGTATTTTTTAACAATCCTTTGTATTTCTATGAGGTCTTTTATTAATTCACCTCTTTCATTTCTGATTTTGTTTCTTTGGATCCTCTCTATTTGCTTCTTGGTGAGCCTATATAGAGGTTCATAAATATTGTTTATCCTTTCAAAGAACTAGTTCTTAGTTTTATTTATCTTTCGTATTGTTTCTTTGGTCTGTATGTTGTTTATCTCAGCTCTGATCTTTACTATTTCCTTCCTTCTGCTTATACTAGGCTTTTCTTGTTAGTCTCTTTCTAGCTCTTACTGTTGTAGAGTTAGTTAATTTATTACTATTGTTTATTGTTTTATGCAGTAGGCTTGTAGAGCTATGAATTTCCCTCTCAAGACTGCTTTCACTGTGCCCCTAGATTTGGCATTGCTGTGTTTTGATTGTCATTTCTTACCATGATGTTTTTTTATTTATTCCTTGATCTCTCTGGTTACCTAGTCATTGTTTAATAGCATACTGTTTGTTCTCCATGTGTTTGATTTCTTTGGATTGTTTTTATTGGAGTTGATTTCCAGTTTTATGCCACTGTGATCTGAAAAGATGTTTGATTTGATTTCTGTCTTCTTGAATGAGACTTTACCTATGACCCAACATATGGTCTTTCTTTGAAAATGACCCATGTGCACTTGTGAAGAATGTATATTCTGTGGCTTTGGGGTGAAATGTTCTGAAGATGTCAATTAATTCCATCTGGTCTAGTGAGTCATTTAGGATTGATGTTTCTTTGCTGATTTTTTGTTTAGAGGATTTATCCAATGCTGATATTGGGTATTAAAATCTCCTACTCTGATTGTATTATTGTCAATCTCTCCCTTGATATCCTACAGGAGGTTTTTTGTTTGTTTGTTTGTTTGTTTTTATGTTTTTGGGTGCTCCTATATTGGGTGCATATATGTTTACCAGAATTATTTCTTCTTTCTTCTTTTTGGATTACTCCCTTTAGTATTATGAAGTGTTCTTCCTTTTCTCTTGTTATTTCCTTCACTTTGAGATCTAATTTGTGAGATATAAGTATTGCTACCCCAGCTTTTTTTTTCCACTTCCATTTGCCTGAAAAACCATTTCCCATTCCTTCACTTTCAGTCTGTGCGCATCTCTTTTCCTGAGGTGGGTTTTTTATATTCAGCAGATATATGTGTCATATTTTCTTATCCAATCCATAACAATATGTCTTTTGATTGGAGCATTTAATCCATTTACATTTAAAGTTATTATTGATAGGTAATTATTTGTTGAAGTTTTTATTCTTTACCCAAGTGTTCCTTCTTAGCTTCCTATTTCTTTTTTTTACAGCACATCTGTTAGCATTTCTTGCATTAATGGTTTGATGGTAAATAAATTCCCTTAGTCCTTTTTTGTCTGTGAAGCTCTTAATTTCACCTTCAATTTTGATTGATAGCCTTGTTGGGTACAGTATTCTTGGATTCAGACCCTTCCTTTTCATGACTATGTATATTTCATTCCATTCCTTTCTGGCCTGATGAGTTTCTGTTGAGAAATCAGTCACTATTTTGATGAGAGTTCCTTTGTAGGTAACTTTCTGTCTCTCTCTGGCCACTTTTAAGATTCTTACTTTGTCATTGGTGTTTGTCAATTTAATTATGATGTGCCTTGGCATCAATCTTTTGGTGTTCATTTTGCTTGGGTCTCTGTGAACTTCTTGGATTTGTGGGGGTTTTTCCTACCCTATATCAAGTAAGTTTTCTGTCATTTCTTCGAACATGTCTTCTATTCCTTGTTCAGTTTCCTTTCCTTCTGTAACTCCTATTACACATATGTTGTTTTGTTTTGTGTTATCCCAAAGTTCCCTTAGGCTCTCCTCCTGTTTTTAATTTTTTTTTCTAGAAGCTCTTCTAATTGGGTATTTTTTCTACCTTGTCTTCTTGCTTACTAATTCAGTCCTATGTTTCTTCTACCTACTCTTGAATGCTTTATATTGAGTTCTTCACAGAGGCAATGTCATTTTTCATTTCTTCTTGGTTCTTCTTCATTTCCTCTTGGTTCCTACTCATATTGTTGAATTTGTCTTTCAGTCTTTAAAGCCACCTTATGACCATTTATCTGAATTCTTTCTCTGGCAGGTTGCTTCCCTCCATTTTATTTACTTCTTTATCTGGTGATGCCTGCTTTTCTTTGATATGCGGGTTGTTTCTTTGTATCCCCCATGGTCTCTTCTCTGGGTGTCTGGTTATGTAGTTTTCTCTCTCCTGTGTTGATTTAAAGGCACAAAATACAACCAAACCAGGTACAACGCACAAGGTACTGAACAGAAATGTATTCACAATATTAATAGCCACAAATAAAGTTGACCACCAGATAGAGACAAATTAGGGGATAGGAGAAAAAAAAATAAGAGAGAAAAGAAGAGAAAGAAAGAAAGAAAGAAAGAAAGAAAGAAAGAAAGAAGAAAAGAAAAGAAAGGATGGAAGAAAGAAAGAAAAGGAAGGAAGGAAAGAGAGAAGGAAGGAAGGAAGGAAGGAAGGAAGGAAGGAAGGAAGGAAGGAAGGAAGGACAAGAGTGCTAAAATTAAATTGGGAGAAGGGAGAAAAAAGAAAAAAATAAAGTAAGAGAGAAAAGAAAGAGAGTAAGAAAGAGAAGGGGAATAATTATATATATGGGGATAAAACTCCAAAGGAACAGCTACTATTCCCAACAAATGCCATGAACAAGTACCTGGAGATTAATACAAACTACAAACAACAACTGATATCAAGCGAGGCGAGGAAAAACAGAAGTAAAAAACTAACTAAAACACAACAAACAAAAAACAAAATAAAAAGAATAAGCAAAACAATCTCATAAAAACGTATAAAAATTTATATAATCAACATACAAACAAACAACAAAAGGACAGAGAGAAAAACAATTTTTTGAATAATGAAGACAGAGAAAATAGAGGTATGTATGGGATTGGAACATGGGATTGGAAATTAGATATATAAGTAGGGTAAAATTTTAACAGGCGGTAAAAAAAAAAGAAAAGGGAAAATATATAGGAAAAGGATAAGAGAAACAGGACAATAAAAGGGGTAAAAGTTATGAAGAGAATGATGGTATAAAGGTAGAGTTGAGATAGAGTAAAATGATGCTAAAGAAAAGATTAAAATAGAATGTAGAACTCTAATCTCAGAGAAAAATAAAGAAAAAATAAAGTGACACTTTTCCCCCCCAAAGCTAAAATAGTAGTAATAATAATATTGATTAAAAATAAAAATGTAGTAATTAAAAAGTTAAAATCAAGTGAGGAAAAAAGAAAAAAATAGTTTCTTAAGTAAAAGATGAAAAAAATATAAATTAAAGATAAAAAAATAAAATATAAAAAAATAGAATGTGCAGTAGTGAAAGTCATTCACTTCCTCTATTGTTTTGTTTGGCATGCCTGTTTCCCATTCAGGACTGTATTACATTTCACTGTGTTTCACTGGTGTTCAGTGTTGTAAGCCAGTCCTGGTTTTTAAGCAGGCAGTGTGTCTTAATCTTTTTATTCTATTGTGATTACATAAGAGTCAATTTGTGAGTCAGCTCCTGGGTGGCAGTGTTTCTGGATTGACCTCTGAGACTATAGGTTCTCTCTAGCCTGTGCTTAGATCCTGCTTTCCTTGTGGTACTCAATATCAGTTTGTGGGAGTGGGCTCCCCCCGAGTTGGTTCTCCAATGGTCATTCCCTGCTCCAATCCCCAGGTTCCAAAAAAGCAACTTTCCCATGCAGTCTCCCAGGGTGTCCCCAACTGGGTGACCCTACATATTGGGCTTAACAATCAGAAGCAAGGATCTGAAAAGGAAAGAGCACAAGTCTGTGCAGTCCTCCTTCCCCACTCCTGTCCAAGCAGCTGGCACACTTTGTTATCTCCCAGGTTGTCCTTCTGTGTCAGATCAAAATGGGTTGCTTTCTAGATGTCCCCTCTGGGAGCGGCTCTGAGAACCCCCTTCCACATTCACAGAGCAAGCCCTGCCCAACATCCAGAGATTTATCTAGGTGCAGATTTGCCCCAGTCCTTCAACTCCCACGCACACCTCTCTGTCCTGCAGGATCAGAGAGCTCACCTTATCTCAGTCTAAGTCTGACCTTTCCATGTGGAGTGTAGAGCTCCTCTGAATCCGAGTGTTTGTGTCACTTGGGGACTGGTGTTCTGGGGCCTGCAGCTGTCTGGTGAGTGTCGCAGCTGTAAATTTTCAGGCTTCTGATAACATTCACTTTCCTCTTCAAGATGGCATGATCTCCGCATCTGAGTTGGAATAGCAACAATCTTGATATCATATCACTGATGGATTCTTTCCTTCTAGAAGCACATGTGAAATGCATAAAGATAAAAATGAGCTCAGTTCCTAAAACTTAAAATAAAAATAATAATGTTTATTATGATAGGAAGGAATGAATAAAAGATATTTAAATTTATAAGTTCTATTGAGTTGTTTTCCTGTCAAGTGTATTCAGTTTAAATAGCTAAAAAAGGCTTAACCTAGTTTCTTTAAATATCTATGTATTTTATTTATTTCATTTTTATCGCTGAATAATAAAACTCCCTGGAAACTATACTTGGCTTCCTCCCCTTCACCAAAGCTGTATCGAGTGAGTGTGTGTTTTATTCACACAACTACACAGACCCAGGTACCTCACATGCATAGATTTGTCTGTGTCATTGAAAGTAAAAGGGCATGATTTTTCATTTATGGCAGCTCAGATGACCATTCTCTCCTAACTTTAAGGCTAAATCTTTTTTATTTAATTCCTCTTACTTGGTCTTTTTCTCCATAGAAACAAAAGGTACTGATATAACTATAATCTTGACTGTTCGTAGGCAAAATTGGAAGATGGGTAAATGTTTTTCTTGTTTTCACTTTCTATTCCTTTTTCAATGGATTTCTTTGTTTGTTTTGTCTTATGATCCAATGTCATTGTGCTCTGCCATCTGACTCCTTTAATAAATCAACTATAGGTCCTATGCACAAAAATTCATGCAAGAGTAGGCACCAGCTTCCCTTCAGCCCCCAGGATCTGGGCTTCCCTCCTCTGGCCAGCAGGCTCCTGGGACCTGGACTGGCTTCCCTCTATCCACCCGCAGGCACCCAGGACTTGGGCTGGCTTCCTCCTGGCCTGGCTTTGTCAGGAAGGATAACCAGAATGATGTCCGGAATATATCTGGTCTAATTAGCATATTACCCTTTTATTATTATAGATTATATTTTAGGTGTCAGATAAAAAGAATTTGATACATTACTTCACATAAAATTGGAAGTAACAGTTAATCTCTATAACAGCATTTATTTTTAATAAGAAATATTGCATATCTATGCAAGTAATTAGAGCCTCTCTTGACATAGATTAGAGATAATATTTTCTTGTTCTAAAATTTTTGTGATCATAACATTTGTTGTATAAACCAAGAAATTCTCAATAATGAAAAGGGCACTATTTATAATTGCATGGGGATTAAAGTATAAATTAGGATTTTTTGTGACTATCCCTCAACCTAAAATGCCACCTTCTAGTTCTAGGCTTCTCTCTTCAGAGTATCTAATCCTTCATGTGGTTCCAACAATTTTCAGACATATGTTATCTTGCAAAACTTAATGTCAAAACAAATGTATGGAATTGCTCATTAAGGTGTCCCTGAAATGACTTAGAAATCCCAGGATAAGCAATTTTCAATTTTAGTATGGAAAATGTGATCAGTTTTATTAGAGATTATGGTTATTATAATATGTGGTCCCTTGGAAAAATATATTGAACTTGATTTCTACTCATTTCTAGTTTATAGTCCTCTAAAACCATGTTACTTTATGATTCCACATTACCTCATTGAGCCTGTTCTTGGTCTATAAAGAGGTGGGTGGGGGATTAATTGAATATATTTCTAGCATTAATGTTCTATGATTCTGAGCAAGAGTTATGAAAAACTTGCTTGCTTCCAATAAATAATACTACAAACTAAAGAATTAACTTATGCACAATTTATGTGAATTCTTAGATTCCCCCTAATAACAGTTGAATAGGAAGGTGACATAAATCTCCAGTTCTATTATTTCCCTAATTTATTGTCTTTGTTCATGCACCAACTGTGCTTGATCTCTGTTAAAAGTAAGATGCCATTGAAACTTTGAGTTTAGAAGTACCCCCTTATCTGCAAAGGGTATGTTCCAAGACCCCCAAGGAATGTCTGAAATCACATGTAGTACTGAGCATTGTAGATACTACATTTTTCCTACATATAATACATTGTATGGTTTCTCTTTGGGGTATCTGAGTTGCCAACATCACTACTCATGTGCTTTGGGCCCTTATTAGGTAAGGCCCTTATTATGAATTACTTGAACACAAGCACTTTGATGCCCTGACAGTCCATCTGATAATCCAGATGGTTGCCAAGTAACCAATGAGTGGGGTATGTATACAGCATGGATATGCTCCTTCTGAGTACAATAGGGGAGAATACATAAAATTTCATTATACTATTCAGAATGGCACACAATTGAAAATTTATGAATTATTTATTTATGGAATTTAAAAAAATATTTTTGGGCCATGGTTGACTGTGGGTAATGGAAACCATTGAAAGCTAGTTCATGTATGAAAGGGGAAAGATGGCAGGGGAGAGTGGAAAGGTGGGAGGAGATCAACCAATGAACTCATATGCATATATGCATAACCCATAGACACAGAGAATAGAGTGGTGAAGGTTGTGGAGGCCGGGGGAAAGGGGAGAACAATAGTTAGGGGGGAAGAGACATATGTAATGCTTTCAACGATAAAGATTTATAAAAAAGGGGGGCAACTAATATTTGATGATGAATGTTAGTGGAGCATGAGGCCACTTTATTGATCATGAAATGAAAATAAGAGCACTATTTTTTTTGTTTTATTCGTTTCTAAAATGTTATTTAAATCATGTTATCTGTAATAATTCTGCATTATTTACACTGAAAGTAGACCCTGCAAACCCTGAAATGTTTTTTGATAATAATGGTAGCTCTATAATTGTCCTCTCTGTGGATAGTGTTAAGTTCTTTGGGAATTCCATTTAATTTCTCTGGTTCTATGATAAAAAGGTAGGATGTGTTAGGACTAAGGTTAAGCAATTATAAATATAAAATTAGTATTAAAGTTAGGATAAATGTGGAAGATAATATAAGTTTGAGAATTAGATAGATCATATTTCTAATTGAGGCTCTCCTGGTATTGGTTTTGTAAACTCATACCAAGTTGTTTATTCTCTTGAAGCTTTAGCTCCCACACTTGTAAAATGAACTATTGACATCTAACATACAGAATACTTGAGAAAATGAAATGAGATAAATAAGTAGAAATGTCACAGTCATTGTAACTTCACAGATCTTGTATCATTTACTTTTCCTTGCCTGAGAATTATGAAGGAATACATTTGAAAACTACTACTTCAACCACTTGTCTTTGGATCCTACTGTCTTTCCTAATCTTTGTCTAAATTAGACTCTCATAAACCATCTCCATGCCCTCTCCCGACCCACCACCAGTCCAAATGAAACTATTAATGACACTGATTCACATGCTATTCTGATGTCAGAACAACTGGTAGATAGCTGGTGAGAGCTCACACATAATTCAGGGCACCGGCGCCAAACTTGTTTTTCTCATTAGAGCAATTTGCATCCTTTAAGAATCCAACATTCCTTTTTAGTATTTTTATGTTTTTAGTCTTTTTTAATCCAAACAAAAGGGTATGTGCTTAGCCTAAGTCATAATACCTTTACTTGACAGAAAATGCATTATCTTTGAAAGAATAAATAAAAAATGTAAGATGCCCTGCAAGGTTGGAAGGCACCATTCTCCAGGAACCCCCCAAGTTACTGAAAGGGAGGTAAGGATAGAACTTAGGCTCTGTGAAAAGAGTGCTAGTATAGCATGTTAGGCTCCTACTAAGGCAGGTCAAAAATTATATTATTGTTTCAATATTGTGTAATATGTATCCAAATGTCCATCTGGAACATTATTTTGATTTATATTCCTTTAGAATAAACTTCAATTTACACTACTATCTTCTATCATTTTATGTTGTTATAAAAGTGAATAATGTATGTTTGGCAAACTAGATTTATCTTGGTGCTAGAGTAAGAAAAGGGAAGAAAAAGAACATGACTACGATGAAGTAGGAAAGCAGGAGTGGATCTGAGCCCAGGTGTTCAGAATTGTGTTATAGTTGCAATGCCATCCAGGCATATTTAGCCTTTGGCAATTAGTTTTTTAATTAATTACTTTTTAAAATTAATAAAATTGAAGTTAAAAGGAAAAGCGACATGGGAGTGTCAACATTTAAAACTGTCTGCAGTATGAAGTTGAGTTCTTTCTCACTTTTCTTTTTTTTAAAGAATATATTTTATTTATTTTTATGGAGAGGGAGGGAGAAGGATAGAGAGTTAGAAACATCTATGGGAGAGAAGCATTGATCATCTGCCTCCTGCACACCCACTATTGAGGATGTGTCTGAAACTAAGGTATATGCCCTTGATCGGAATCAAACCTGGTACCCTTCTGTCTGCAGGAGGACACTTTATCCACTGAGCCAAACCGGTTAGGGCCTTTCTCACTTTTCTTTTCATAACTTCACCTAACTTGTTCTCAGAAAATATATTATGGGATAAATATGTTATGGAAAATATATTACTGTCTAATACTACTATCCATTTTAAAACTTCTTTTCAAATACCTGTACACTAAAATAATTAATTGCAGAGAAAAAAGTAAAATTAAATTTTCTGTCATAAATTAACCATATACAGTGATACCTCGAGATATGAGTTTAATTCGTTCCATAACCTTGAGGCGTGGGAAACTATGAGACGCTCGAGTTGCCGTAAACTGGTGGGTCATGTGCAGCCGGCCGATCTTCGCGATTACTCTTATCTCAAATGTTGCTCGTATTTCAAAGCAAAAATTGCTTGCTCGATGGCTCGTACCTCAGAAATCTCGTATGTTAGGGCACTCGTATCTTGAGATACCACTGTATGTTTAACCTAGTATATTTTCATTGGATAAACACTTTTCTTATTATTGGGCAATGGGGTTTTCAATTTCCCCCTTTTCCTCCTACTACACTCTATTCTTATGCATAACCTTAATAACCATCCTTCACTTCTAGCAAGCAGTCTGTAATACAGACTAAAAAACCTTGCTATATTGCAAGGCTGAGTTTTCTGTATTGGGAAATAAGTTTAAGTTGGCATAAGACTATATTTTTCTAATAGTTTTGCAAACACCCCAGTCTTTCTTTTATCTACAGGTTGTTTTTTTCAATCTTAACCACCAAGAAAATGACTAAGATCTTAAAAGGATTCTGAGATTTGAGAACAGATATCATATCTCATGTGGGTTTTTGCACATAATATCTATGCTCTTATAGTAAGCATGATTGCAGCTGGCTCTATTATCTGCTTTTCCAACTACTGAAAATTATAAAGAAATAGAGAATTAGAAAGAAATGCCTGTTTAAGTCAGAGGCATTGGCAATGTCAAAAAGGGACCACTGACATAATAGCAGTAGATCAAATGATTGTGATATTGAAGTAAATCCCTTAGGCACCAAAAAATAAATATATATCTAGTTTATTATGTTTAAGAAAAACATGAGTGTATATCCCTTTTAAAAATAAAATTTTGCAAGTCAAATGCTAGATTCTTTGGACATATTGCAACACATTTTTACAGAGATAGTGATATGTTGATTTTTATTTATTTTTAAAGTTGAATGTATTGGGGTGGAATTGGTTAATAAGATTATATGGAGTTCAAGTATATAATTCTATGATACATCATTTTATATTACATTGTGTGCTCACCATCCAAGGTCAAATCATCTTCCAACACCATATATTTAACCCTCTTTGCTCTTTATTATCTCTCAATTCCCCTTCACTCTGGCAACCACCATACTGTTGTCTGTATATATGAATATTCTGTTTGTTTGTTTGTTTTCCTTGTTTGTTCATTTGCTGCTTTCAGTTTTATTTCTCCACATATGTATGAAATCATATGGTTCTTCACTTTTTCTATCTGACTCATTTTGCTTAGCATAATATGCTCAAAATCCATCCATTTATTGCAAATGACAATATTTCACCTTTGCTATGTATGTCATTGTATATATGAATATCTCCACAGAGGATCAGATGAAAGAGTCAGAACATCATGATGGGTTATATTGTTTGTTTTTAAAGTTTAGTTATGTCACTATTCTCAGAATGTAACCATCATTTACTTTTTTTTGCAAATTAATGAAAAATAATTTTGTGCTATAGTTAGATCATATATTCAGTGATTCCAGATTTTAATTTTATGGATGATTATTAAATAGATCATCCTATTGCATTGGAATTCCATAATGCAGACCTACAGTTCATATTGGGGCTCCATGTCTAGTTAACAGTTTGCCCCTGCGTTCAAAATCCCCTAAGGATAGGCTTGTACCACTTTAGACTCTTTGTGGCTTCTTTTAGCTCTTGCTTTTTTCCAGTTTTTAGAGTAATTATTTGTGGACAGAGTTCAAGATGAGGTATGTATATGTAGTCAGGGCAGACCATCAAGAGTGAGTGAGCAGTTGGTCTGAGAAAATCCAGCGATAGGATGGAGGAGAATTTGAGGGTTTATCTCTGAAGAGTTAGGTGATCCTGACAGTGATCATCCAATAAGGCATGATCATTTTATATTACATTGTGTGCTCACCATCCAAGGTCAAATCATC
>JAAGEH010000389.1:4184582-4369847 GCA_011751065.1 Lasiurus cinereus
ATTCCCCTTCACTCTGGCAACCACCATACTGTTGTCTGTATATATGAGTATTCTGTTTGTTTGTTTGTGGGAAGGCATACATTTTGAATAATAATACAGGAGCAAAGGGTCAGGGAGCAAGTAATAAGGACCCACCTACTGGCATATGGATGTTGGAGAGGGAACTTCAGTTCCTAAGAGGGTCAGTGGCAGTAAGATTTTGAATTCTTGGTAATATTTCTATATATATAAAAGACAGATAGCCAAGCTGGTGTGACTCAGTGTTTGAACATCAACCTATGAACCAGGAGGTCATCATTCAGTTCCCGTTTGGGCCTCATTCCCAGGTTTCAGACTTGACCCCCATTAGGGGGCATGCAGAAGGCATC
This sequence comes from Lasiurus cinereus, assembly GCA_011751065.1. Classification (NCBI taxonomy): domain Eukaryota; kingdom Metazoa; phylum Chordata; class Mammalia; order Chiroptera; family Vespertilionidae; genus Lasiurus; species Lasiurus cinereus. Next base: position 4,184,951 of record JAAGEH010000389.1, read on the forward strand.
TGATAATTGATTCTCGTCACTGGTGTTTCTATCTCTCTCTCTCCCTTCTTCTCTGAAAACACCAGATATATATATATTTTAAAGAAAAATATATTAACAATGATTTTAGTTATTATAACTGAAATGCAGGGCATTTGTCCTGATGACTAAGAACATTGCTTGTTTGGGTAAACAGAAGTGAAAATTGGCATGGGACTAATAACAAGGATGAATTAAAACAATAAAAAATCTATTTAATCAGCAAATAGATTTGAGCACTGAACACATGTCTCACACTGTATTATGTATGCACAGGGTAGTGTAAAATATAGTAGAACATAGAGTCTTAAGAAACTTATAATACAGTTGGAGAAATATAATTTTTATTATTGCTAAAAAATAATTATTTGAAAATATTCAGAGTATTATTTGTGCCAAAATATGTGTTTGCTCTGGAGATATATGACACTGTTACATTAAGGTTGACAAGCAATCTGTTGTTCATCTCTTAAAAGTAATACTGCCTATTTAAAATTTACATCAAGTTAATATCCCCATTTTAGCTTTCCCCCACATACTATAAACTTGAACAGCATTGAGAGAAATTAATAATTGTAGTCTTCTTTGTAATTTGTCTTGTAAAAATATTCTTAAGATTCACTCCATGGTACCCTGCCTGGATTGCTAATTCTTTTCAATGAGAATGCTTTGTCTGAGTTGTATTATTATTCAAAATGTATGCCTTCCCACAACTTTTTCCTCAAGAAGCAAAGAATGTAGTGATGACACAAGAGAAAAGGAAACCATTAATATGAAATCCATGTACAATGTTGCCTTTTTGCTCTCTCTTTTCTCCCTTGGTGGGAAAGGTAGTTTTAAAATCCCTGGAACTGTGGCTTCATGACAATATTAAGAACTTAAATTGTGGGTAATTTAGACTAATTTAATATATCTGAAGGCTTTACTCTATACTTAAAGACATTTCAGTCCTCTTTGAAAATCTATTACTAAAGGCCCAGTGCATGAATTTGTGCCTGGGTGGGGTCCCTCGGCCTGGCCAGTAATCAGGGCATATCAGGGCTATGGGAGGTTGGCCAGGGGGAGGGACCACGGGAGGTTGGCTGTGGGAGTACACTGACTACCAGGGGACAGCTCCTGCATTGAGCATCTGCCCTGATGGTCAGTGCATGTCATAGAAACAGGTCAACTGGTTGTTTGGTCGTTCAGGCTTATATATATATAATGAGACGTGTAACTGCTCCTGTGCAACAAGATAGAAGGTCCTGTGCTTCTGTGAGAGGATTGTGGGCACATTTTTAACCATGTGACAGGTCAAGTTTCTCCCTTATCTTTTTTCTTTATCCATCTCCATGATTCTCTACTTGTCTATTTTGCTTCAGGAATTAGTTCTGTGTTAGATATGTTCTCCCACAATTTAAATAGTTACATAACAGTATTTCAGCGGCTTAAGAGAAGGACTCCCCCTCCCATAGATTATAGAAAATGGTACTTATTTCCGTATTGTGGAAGCCCCCAAACTAAGGATGTGATAAGGAAAAGAAAACATTTAGTGGAGAAAGAGTAAAATATTGTTTTGAATAAATGCCCATGAGAAATGAATACAAGATGATTCATAACATAACATGTGTATGTGACCAGTGAAACTTCTCCAAAAGTAATCATTGATCCAAATTATTTCTTATATTTTTACAGGCATTCTTTGACTCAGAAGCTTTATATTAGCAAATATTTCATATATTTATATGTCCAGTTTGCATCATACATATAGGAAAAAAAAAAGAATCTTCCTGGTCTCAATGGTGATAGCTTGGGTTAACTGATAAAATAGCCCTGATTCCAATGTATGTATCACTGGGCAGTTCTCAAAAAACTCACGTGTTTGTACTTTAGGAGTGAATAGTCAGGATGGGGCAAATCTCTGACATACCAGACTCTAGAAAGCCCAAATTTTTGTCTGGGCATTCTTTCCAAATTTTTATTTATTCCTCTTCCTCCTTGTAAATGTCTTTGTGCATTGGGAAGAAATGTAATACCATGCCTCTGAAATAGAAGACATGTAGAGACAAGAGACTTGCTAAAAAGTCTGATGAGGCTGTAAAGGGGGCATCCCTGGTAGAAGTAAATGAATAGTTTGAGGAGTTGGGCCAGCCTCTAAATCACATTTCTGTTACTTCTTGTTCATAGCACTTACCCAGCATGTTACTTCTACAAGTTATTTTAGTTTTCTCATTGGTACAATGGCCATAACAATGGTATTTGCCTTAATAAAGTTGGTATGATGATTGAATATCATAAAGCCTATAAAGCACTTAATGCAATATATACCATAAAATTAATAATCACTGGCCATTATTACATGAATGAAATGTACTAAAAATGAAAAATAAAAAATTTTATTAAGCAGAAAGGGAAGGAAACATAATGAATATAGAATGTAGAAGTACTAGTATGCTGAGTTGAGCTTTTAAAGATGAATGTGTCCATCTGGAAGCTAAGGATACAGGGTCTCCCAGATACAGGGGTCAGCATGAGCAGGGAAAATAGCTCACTGGTAACAAAGTCCATAGTATGTGTAGGGAACTACACAATGCTTAGTACTGCAGGAGGGTACGGTGCAAATATGTGAGGTGGGAGTTGTGATTTCAAAAACAGGTAAAAACAATCTCAAGAAGATAGTAATATTTTATATTAGTAGTTTGTACCTGTCCCTATGGACACGAAACTGGCATTGATTTGTTGAAATCTAGAGAGTAATATGGTTATTCTCTCTGACTTATGAGAACAAAGATTTATATAATAAATATATCACTCTTGGTATGGTCCATCTTAAAAATATTTTGTTGTGAAATTCTTGTCTTTTTTCATTTCGCTTTCTGTTTGGATATTTGAAAATACTCATGAAATAAGTATTCATAAGTATTGTTTGTGAGCTACTTTATTTAAATCCACATTGGTATTTATTCCCATGTTTTCCCCTCTTTGATTCCTGACTTTAATTGTATCCTATACTCATGCCTTGGTTTTGATTATTTGTCTTGGTTGTTTATCATTTAACAACAAACCCATTTTGGTTGCTTATTAAATGAGAATAACTTTCCTGTAAGCTTATTAGAGGAAGGATAGATCTGTCCTTATTGTCATCACAGAGGCATTTAGATAAGAAATCATGCTAATGTTCAGATTGCAGATCAAGTTTTTCTTATAAAATATATTGGATTTGCCCTAGCTGGTTTGGCTCAATGGATAGAGCATTGGACTGTGGACTGGAAGATTCCAGGTTTGATTCTAGCCAAGAGCACATGTTTAGTTGCAGGCTCAATCCCAGTAGGGGGCAAGCAGGAGGCAGCCGATTAATGAAACTCTTTCATCATTGCTATTTCTATCTCTCTTTCCCTCTCCCTGCCTCTCTGAAATCAATAAAATATATCCTGTCTAATATAAGTGGAATGTGCAAATTGACCATACCTCCACTACATCCATAAGCCATGCTCACCAGCCAATCAGGAGGAAGCATACAAATTAACCCAACCAAGATGGCTGTGGCCACAGAGAGAGCAGGAGGCTTGGGTTTCTCTGGCAATGGAGGAAGCCAAGTTTTCCACCTGCCCTGGCAGGCCCAGGTTTCTGCTCAATGCTATAAAGTTTCAATTATAGAACATAAATTAATCCCAACAAAAATGGCTGTGGCCACAGAGCAAGAAGGAGGCTTGGCTCTGCTCAAGGCTAAAAAAGTTTCAATTGTAGAAGATAAATAAATCTCAGATACCAGGGCCTCCACTTGGGTTGCCAAGGGTATGGCTGGCCTGCAAACCACCACAGGCCCCTCATCCAGGCCACTCCATGCCCCAAGGGAATTCCCACCCTAATCTGGGACACCCTTCAGGGCAAACCAGCCAGCTCCTACCCATGCACCAGACCTCTATCCCATCTAATAAAAGAGTAATATATAAATTGACTGTCACTCCAACACAAGATAGCTGCCCCTATGCGGTCAAAGATGGCTGCCCCCATGTGGACACAAGATGGCCACCACAAGATGGCCAACAGGGAAGGGCAGTCGGGAGGGTCTAGGCCTGCAAGGGAGGGCTGTTGTGGACAATCAAGCCTGCAGGGGAGGGCAATTAGGGGCAAACAGGCTGGTAGGGTAGCAGTTAGACATCAATCAGGATGGCAGGGGAGTGGTTAGAGGTTGATCAGGCTGGCAGGCAGAAGTGGTTAGGGGCAATCAGGAAGGCAGGCAGGCAAGCAGTTGGGAACCAGCAGTCCTGTATTATGAGAGGGACGTCCAACTGCTCGTTTAGGCCCGATCCTATTTGGATCGGGCCTAAACGGGCAGTCGGACATCCCTCAAGGGGTCTCAGATTGGAGAGAGTGCAGGCCTCCATGCATAAATTTTGTGTACCAGGCCTTTAGTTAAAAAAAAATAAAATATATTGGATATGTATTTAAAATGTATTCATTTTTAATCTTGAAGGACAAAAATAGAACTACTTTAATAATTCAATATACATCAGCAGAAATGCAATAGTTATATTCTGAACAAAAAAAAATTGAACTCAGAGCAACTTCAAATGTTAATGTCTTTTGTTCCTAAATCAATGCCTCCCACTATGATTCTTCTCTAATTCACATTCTCTCTATGTGGCAAGCATGATGATTTTCTATATACTAAGCAAAAAGGACCTTTAATTTTAAGCTTCAGGAAATGGAAAGAATTGGAGAAAATTAGGAAGGGATCTGACTATATACTAAAAGCATGAAGGATAAGAACAAAATAATTTTGGGAAATCCTTGGTTCTTGTTCTTAATACCATTAGTTGCAGTCTGAAATTCAGGTAAGGAAGCTAACACATGTCAAAGATGTTTCACATTTTGTTCTAGCAGGTGTTTAAGTACTGTTTTTTCATTAGCTCATTCATCTGAAGCTCTTTCATCTGTATTAAAATTGTCACAAAGGAAAGAAGACATTTCAGAAATGCTTGTGATACTTTATTTTGGAAGGAAATCCATTTTCTGTGATTCTGTCATGTGCAAAAACCTACTTAAAGGAATTAGATGTGATAATTCAGGGCTTTGAATTGATTCCTTTTGTAGCATTGCTTTAAACAATTGAATTTCATTCCATTCAAAACAAGTGTCTTTATCTTTAAGTTTCATGATCAAAAATTTATACATTATACATATATATATGTATATATAAATTTACACATAATATATATGTACATATACATGCACACCCCAAATCACCAAAGCACCTACTTATATTATAGATGTCCTCATCTTGATTCTGCTCTCTAATGTTGATTTCTTCATGCTCATTGATGTTTCAAATGCATTATTCTGCAGAGATTATAAGAACCTTTGTCAAAATTTTGTTTTAATTCACTGTTTGAAGATGGTATGTGTGAGTACTTTTTTTCAAGGAAGGATAACAGACACTGATTCAAACTAAGTACATTCTGGCAGGTGTAAGGTTTGAACTCATACTAATCTCCTTTACTCCATCTCATTGTGGTTTTAACTTGCATTTCTCTGCTGATTAGTGATGTTGAACAATTTTTTGTATGTCTATTGGCTCTTTGTATGTCCATATTGGAGAAATGTCTATTCAGGTCCTTGCCCATTTTTTAATTGGATTGTGTATCTTTCTGGTGTTGAGTTGGATAGTTCTTTATATATTTTAACTAAGAAAACATTCCAATTTACTATTACAAAAAATAATAAAAGTACCTAGGAATAAATTTTAAAAAGTAGATAAAAGGCCTGCACTAAGAAAACTATAGGTCATGAAGAACTTAGTTGAGGAAGACACAAATCAATGAAAGTATATATCATGTTCATGAATTGGAAGAATTAATATCATTGAAATGTCCATACTACCCATAGCAATCTATAGATTCAGTACATTCCTCTTAAAATACTAATGACATAAGTCACAATTCTAGAAAAAATATTCCAAAAAATAAAATGGAACCAAAAAATAAAAATAAAAAAATAAGACCAGGACCAGCCTCAGCAATCTTGAGAAAGAAGAAGAAAGTTGTAGGGTAGCACAACACCTAATATCAAATTATACTAAAAGGCCAAAACCGGTTTGACTCAGTGGATAGAGTGTCGGACTGAGGACTGAAAGGTCCCGGGTTTGATTCCAGTCAAGGACATGTACCTTGGTTGTGGGTACATCTCCAGTAGGGGGCGTGCAGGAGACAGCTGATAGATGTCTGTCTCTCATCGATATTTCTAACTTTCTATCCCTCTCCCTTCCTCTCTGTAAAAAATCAATAAAATATATTTTAAAAAATATATACTAAAAGGCCATTATAATCAAAACAGCCTGGTACTGGTATAAGAACAGACATATAGATCAGTGGAATAGAACACATAGCCCAGAAATCAACCTACATTTTCATGATCAATTAATATTAACCATAAAGGGCAAGAAAATACAACAGAGTAAAGACAGTCTCATCAATAAATGTTGTTGGGAAAATGGGTAAGTGAAACTAGACCACCAGCTTACACCATATACAAGAATAAACTCAAACTCTATAAAAGACTTAAATATAAGTCATAAAATCATAAAAATCCTGGAAGAAAACATAAGCAGTAAAATTTCAGACATATCTTATAGAAATATTTTACTGATATATTTCCTGGGGAAAGGGACACTCAGGAAAAATAAACAAATGGGACTATATCAAACTAAAAAGCCTCTTAATGGCGAAAACAACCATTGTTAAAATGCAAAGGTAACCCACTGTATGGGAGAACATATTCGCCAATGATACATCTGTTAAGGGGTTAATTTCCAAAACATGTAAAGAATCATGCAACCAAACAAAAGGAAATTGGCCAATTCAATAAAAAAAAATGGGCAAATACACTTCTCCATAAAGGACAAAAAGATGACCATTAGGAATAGGGAAAAACACTCAATATGACTAAATCATTAGAGTGATGTAAATTAAAACCAGACCTCACATATGCTGGTGTGGAGAAAAGGGAGCCCTAGTTTACTGGTGATGGGAGTGCAGACTGGTGCAGCCACTGTGGAAAACAGTGTGGAGTTTCCTCAAAAAATTAAAAATGAAATTGCCTTTTGACCCAGCAGTCCCACTTCTGGGAAGATGTCTTAAGGATTTTAAAACACCAATCAGAAAGAATATATGTACTCCTATGTTCATAGCTGCATTACTTAAAATAGCTAAGATCTAGAAACAGTCCAGTGCCCATCAGTAGAGGAGTGGGTAAAAAAGTTGTGGTACCCTTAGAGCCATAAAAAAGAAGGAACCCTTCTTTTTGTAACACCATGGAGGGACCTGGAGAGAATTATGCTAAGCGAAATAAGCCTGTTAGAGAAAAACAAATACCATATGATCTCTCTAACGTGTGGATTCTAATGGTCAAAATAAACTGATAAACAAAATAGAATCAGAGGCATAGATACATGGAACAGACTGGTAGCTATCATAGGGGAGGAGGTTTGGGGTCACTGGATGAAAGAAGATGAAGGGATTATCCATAGAATATATAGGTGTAACCCCAAACACATAAAACAGTATGATGATAGTCATAGGAAAAGGGCTGGGTAGAGGGTCAAAGTGGGTAAAAATGGGGACATATGTAATAGTGTTGGCGAAAAAATTAAATAAATGAATAAATAAATAAATTCGTATAAAAGGGATGAGTATATACTTAAAAGGAGGAAAGTGATTCATTAAAGATATATTTAGCTGTATTTGAGTTTGTAACTAGTGTAAATTAATCAAATATAAGTATTTTTTACCCATTTCTAAAAATTGGCAAACTAGCTACAATGGGAGTTGCTATTTAAATATCTTGTACATTAAAATATTGTAAGGATAGTAGAGTCATTAGTAAACATTAATTGTTACCTAAAATATCTTGAACAATAGGAACTTAATGAAATAAAGGACTTATGATTTTATGGAATATGAATTAGATTATTTTACCCTTTTAAAAAATCAAAATTTTTCCACAATCAATGCAGTTATTTTAAACTATTAAAAAGTAAATATATCTAAAAACAAAGAAGAAACAAACATGGAATTTCTTTGTTTTGAAATAAAAAAAATGACTAAATGTTTCATTCATTTCAGAATTTGAAGAATTGTACTCAAAATTTTACTATCCAGCAAAATATATAAACAAAAGAATTGCATCTATTTACCCACTATATTGTAATAGCACACTGATATTACCTTACCAACATCCATCCATTCATCCATTTCACACATAGGAAAAGTATTAATTGAATACATATTATATAATACAGAATATTAAATAATGAAATTATATTACTTTATTCTATTTTATCTCTTTATATGAAAATATCTCCAAATAAGTTTAACTTCTGGAAGCAAGGATTTTTTAAAAATTCACTCTTATATTTCCAATGGTCTATCATAGAATTTAAAATATGGAAGATACTGAACAGATATTGAATAAATAAAAACATTTATTAGCAGCCATTTATAAAACTTATGGTACATTACTTATTATCCTTTGAGCTTTTATCATGCCTCTCAAATTTATTATGTATATTTTTAAAGTAGCCATAGATCTTAAATGTAAACCCAAAACTCATTGCGATTTTATATATATGTTATAAATTTTGGCTTTTCAAGCTTTGTACAATAAAGTTCAAAAGTCAATGTCTTGAGTGAGATACAAAAGACTTATGATTGTCTTATATGTTCTATTTCAGTTTGAACTCATAGTAATCCCCTTTACCTCATTATATTCTATTTTGGTTCACACCTCTGGGCATTCACACATGCCCTTATATTTTGCCTAGACTTTCCTTCTCTTTCAATTCCTATTCCTTCTTCAAGACACACTTGCATGTCCATGTTTATGAATGCTTCCTTGACACAGATGTAACCACTTCACCTTATATGCAATCGCTGCTTAATTCATGTTTCTATTGAGCTAGTTACTCACCAAACCATGCTCCCAGGATATTCCTCATTCTGCATGATACTAACAAGTGTCGCAAGTGGAAAAGGGAGTAGGGAATATACTGTGGTAAAACAAAACAAAACAAAACAAAACATGAAAAATTGTGTACTAAATAAAATCAAATAGGCTTCTTTTGCTTTCCTCCAGGAATAGTGAGAGCCTTTTCAATTCTCATGTTCACTGTGAATATTGTAGAGTAGATTATGTAATATACTTTGTTTCCCATGTATATTTCTCTCTGAAACCCATTTTTCACACAAAACTGAACATCCCATAGGATTCAAGTATTCTACTTCCTACCGTTTGTGAAAATTCTGTTCTATCATCTTATTCACTATGATTAAAGGTTCCTTGGAGCCTCTGGGCTTCTTGAGGTCAGGGCTTCTGTACTCTGTATCATTTGTTTCTCTTCAGGTAGAAAAAACGTGAACTTTATTTTAATCCCTTTAATCCTATTGAATTTATGTTCGGATGAGAGGTGGAATTTTCAGCAACTCACTAGAGAAATCCTAAGCAACTAATTGGAGAGCAAATCCAAAGGTTGCTTATTAAAAGTGCTATAGAGAAATTCAGAGGTGTAGGAGGTGATATAACAAACCATCCTGATCCAGACTTGAGAGTCAGGGAAGGTGTCTGAGTCCTGAAGAATCAGAGTGACACAGCCCAGGGGAGGCTGGCAGTGGGTTGGGAGGGGGAGAGCAGGTTACTCAAGGCAAAGAGAGGAACCTTTGCCACTGTCCCTAAGATAGGAAAGGAGTCCGGCTCCTTTTCAAAAATAAAAGGCAGCTCATGTGATTGTGGTACAGGGAGTGAGAGGGAGCATGGGAAAGGAGACTTTGAATCCTATACAGCTTTCCTTCGGGCTACCTATTAATTTTAGATTTTTGCCTAAAGGGAACAGGAACACAGAAGGCACATTGGCTTGTTTGTAGTGTGTCTGGCTTAATTCAGAATGGACTATAATCAGATTTGTACTGTGTAAAGATTACTCCTGCTGCTCTTTACAGAATGGACTTGAAAACAGGAATACCCGTGGGGAGGCTTCAGCAGGTGAAGGAGAAAGCTCACAGGGTCTTGGAGCAGATCATGACAAAAAGAACAGGTATAAGGGAATGGAGTTGAGAGAAGTTTAGGAAATAGAATTGGCAGGACTTTGTAAATTGAATTAGGTGATGAGAAAAAGAAAAATGGAGACTTATCCAACTGGTTGGATGTTAATTAAATAGTTGCCCAAGGACAAATAATGTGTTAGGGATTTGGACCTTGGTCAAAATCTGTGCTTTTAATATCCGGCTCCTCTGTAACCCAGCCTGAACTAGTCAGTGTTCCAGTATTTGAAATTCTACAACATAAAATTTACAACATAACTCCTGCAATATAGATGCCTGGAGGTGTGTGACACTAACTGCGGACACATGTGCAGTGTGAAATGGTCCATGGAACAGATTCTGCTTCCATCATTCCAAATTTGCGGTGGTGACTCTTCAGAGTAGCCTTAGGGTACATTTGTCATTCTATAACCTAATAGTAGCAAAAAATAATCATACTGATGTTATTCAAGGTAAAATGAAAATTAAATATTCCCCAGGAAACATGGATGAAAGTAAAATTTTATCCCCAATTATAAAATTATATATGTTATGCACAATTTTCTATCTTATTGAATAATACTAAAATTTGGATATTTCCTCTCCAATACTATGAAACAATTTTCCCAGATCAGGGGAATTACTTACATATGAGATCAGGTAGACAGTCTCCTTTTTTTTTTTTAATACAAATATCATTAGTAATGTGAAGTAGTAAATCATAACCTAAAATCATGGTCTTTCTCCTTCTTAATTAAAAGATAATAGCTAAGAGATATTAGCCACAGAATTGCACCTTCAAAATATTGCCACCAAGAGCTAACTGTCACCAGGTAGCATGGAGTGCACCTTTCTCCTTTATATCTTTACATTTTTATTTAAGGCTAAAGGCACAGTACACCGAATTCATGCACAGGTATGGTCCCTAGGCCTGGCCAATGATCAGAGCCAATCTGTGCTGCAACCAGTAAGGTGATTGGGGGGCCTTGGCTAGTCTGGCTCCTGCTCTGCCCCCTGCTGCTGCCAGTTGCCTCCCTCTGCTGCGAAAATGGTGGGGTGATCAGGGGCTGGGAGATCTTCTGGCACCTGCATTTAGGGGTAGCTCCTGCATTCAGCATCTGCCCCCTAGTGATCAGTGCATATCATAGCAAACGGTCGTTCTGCCAGTCAGTCAATTTGCATATTTGGCTTTTATTATATAGGATTTGCTTCCAAAGTGTACATTTTCTTTTCCTCCACAGCAATGAATACTATTTTGTATGCACTGTATCACATTTTTAGATGTACTTGCACATGGACACTACACATTTTATTGAGATGAAACAAAGGAGTGATAAAATATGTGTAATTATTTTAAATGTTTATAGAGAGCATCACAGATGGTGACATAGTTTTGTCCTACTACTGTGTTCATAGTTATCTCTCTATTTTATTCTCTTTCCAAAAGAGGAAAATCAAAACTATGCCAGATTTTGCTGGTGCTGTGGCTTTAATTGCAGTCTTCAGTGTGGTCAGGATGGGATCATGACTCTTTATTGCTGAATCATATTGGCAGGAATATGGTAAATATTAAGATAGAAGTAATAAGTCATTTTACAGAACAGAAATTTTATCATCTCTGTAGAATGAATAAAAAACTAATAATAGGTTCTGAAAGTAAAGACTAAACAGCAGCATTTTAAGAAATACAAAACTATTGATAATATTTTCATGGTGGAGTAGTTAAGAGCATAAGCTCTAGACCCTGGCTTCTAGCACCATCACTTACTACCTGTGTGACCTTGGCCAACTTAATTAACTCAAGAGAGGTAAAGACAGGTTTGTTTATTTTTTTGGAGCCTTAAATAGCATGATCCATCAGCTCTCAGTACAGTGACTGTGCATGGTTAGCACTGAAGAAATGTTAGCTGTTATTATTATTGCTACTCCAGTGCCCTTACCCAACCAGACCCTTAATGAGCACAGTCCTGGGCTCCTAGAAGAAGAAGAAGGGTATCTGGTACAGGAGCATACCTTCTATTAATGTTTTACCATTTTGTCTCTTCTCTTCCATATACACACATTCATATATGTATTTGATTTATTAGCATACTATTCATTCCTCTTTTGTTTTCCACATACTATGCTTCACATATTATTATAACTGATGGAGTCCTTACTTCAAAGCTTCTCAGTACATGCACGTTGAGGTACCATCTTCAGAAATACTCAACTTGCAAAAAACAAAACAAAACAAAAAATAAACAAACATAACAACAACATTTGAGATAATAATTTATTGCATATATATATATAAAATCTCAAAGAGGAAGGGAGAGGAAGGGAGAGATAGAAACATCAGTGATGAGAAAGAATCATTGATCTGCTGCCTCCTGCATGCTCTACACTAGGGATTGAGCTCCCAAGCCAGACATGAGCCCTCGCTGGGAATCAAACCTTGATCTCCTGATTCATAGGTCAATACTCAACTAAGCCATGCCAGCATGGCCAAACTAATAATTTTAATATCAAGTATATTTAAAGTAATTAGGTTCCACCAAAAGAAACAAATTCTATACCACAAGATTTATATATTTTTCATATTCACAGGATTATGATCTCAATCAAGGAAAGATCTTAAATTATAATTAGTATATATATTATTGACACAAGAATGCACGTAAGCATAGTGTTTAAGACTGAAAAATGTGGACGAGTCCAATTACTCATTAGAGGATGCTAGCTTCTGTGAACATAATCTCTTGGTTGCCTTTCAAAGGAGAATCTGTAGGAGTCAAGAGTATAGAGTAAAGACAGTCTTTTCAATAAATGGTATTGGGAAAACTGGACAGGTACATGCAAAAAAAATGAAACTATATCACTAACTTATACCATAAATTCAAACTGGATAAAAGACAAATGGAAGTCATGAAACTATAAAAATCCTAAAAAGAAACATAGTCAATGAAATCTCAAATATCTCTTTTAGCTTGATCCCCAGTAGAGGGTGTGCAGGAGGCAGCCTATTGATGATTTCTCTCTCATCGTTGCCGTTTCTATCTCTCTCTCCCTCTCCCTAGGTTTCTGAAAGTAAAGAGTAAAAAGCAGCAATAAAAATACATTTGAAAAAATAGATGTAGAGCACTGATCATTTATTATTTTAATTATATTATAGTTAACATAAAAATTCTAAAAGTATATACACCAAAATTTTAATATTGGTTATATCTTAATGGTAGGTTTTGGGGTGGTCATTCATTTAATTATTTTTTGCTAACTTCCAATTATTCCACAACGTATTTCTTACTCAAAGTAAGATGACAAATGGCAATTAGTTGGTTATATTTACTATGTTAGAAAATGTCTTAGAGAAACCAGGAAGAGGGAGAGAGGCTAGAGAATTATTACAAGTCAAATAGGATAACATGCGATTACAAAGGCATTGCAAGTGGCAGGAAATTTTTAATTTAACAATAAAAGTAATAAAGTCATCTAATCAATGGAAAATTTGAAGTGTATCCTCAATAAAAAGCAGTGGATGAAATGGGGTGTTCAAATTCAAGGAAGTCAGAGACAATTAACACAGTCTTAAACACAGTAAGTCTTAACAGTTTAATTTTGCAAGACACTTCTAGAAAGTTCTTGCTCACAATAAATCACAAATAAATAATAAGTGACTTGAATAATAAATGATTTACTTGTTTAATAAATATTGAATAGTTCACACTTCATCAAGGGAAACAAGTCAATAGAAAAATATGTTCTTTTGCCCTTTGTTGTCAGAGAATATATTTAGGGAAAACCTGGTAGCTATAATTGCATGATGAAAACAGAGAAGATTGATATCCAATACCTTCATAAAGTCCCTGTCTCAGGCAGTGTATCTCAATGGAGAGTGTCTAGACCATTCTCATCAGAAATTACCTGGGAAATTTGATCTCTGACCAATAAATCAAGCTCTGTGATGTTACAGATGAATCTGCATTTTCAGTAAGTATCCAAGGTAAATTTGATGTTCAATGAAGTTTGAAAACATCTAATAAGAACTGCCTAAAATTCATCAAAGATTAGCAAGGTGATAGATATTATATCTCTGTTTAAGTAAAGAGTTTCTTTGTTGAACTAAAAATTAGTTTAATGTGTAAATTTCCTAAAGAGAAAGATGGGCTAATAATATACTACAAAAAGGGCAATGATTATGTTGTACTTGTATTCAGACTTTTTGTGATATGCCTCTAGGTCATTTTCATTCAAATGGTTTTACATGTTCTGAATTAATATGTGAACTGGGAAAACCTTAAAATACCTTATTCTCATTTGCATAACTAATAGAAATAAAACATTCTTGTTAATCACTGAGGCATATGTAGTATGTTTCAGTTGTTTAATTTTTTTTTTAATGTGATCCCTATTTTTTTTTCTTTACTACTCTATAGTGAGTCATGGCTGAAACAGAAAAGCATTCTCTGAAATATTTGTGCCATTTAGTTATTATACACAAAGGTAAATTAAATTACTGTTGTTTTTAGAGTTTTTGTTTTCTTGTTTTTCTCCTGTGGTATTTCTGAAAGTCATAAATTTATATTAAAATGCTCCTGAAGATTTAAGAAGCAAAATAGAAAATAAAAGAAAAGAAAGAACTCATGTGATCAATAGTATGGGAATATCAGAGGGAATCTTCCAGCCCCATAATTAGGGATTTGTTATTCTAGAGTAGGAATATTTTCAAATTTTTCAGAGAAGCTATAAACCATTTTTCTAGAATACACTTTTAGAAGTGTCCTTGTGTGTTCCATTAAAAATATATCTTTTACTTTATAAAGTCACACTGTTCATATATTTTTATCTTTGACTTATCCTATCTAATAAAAGAGTAATACACAAATTAACCATACCTCTGCTACACCCACTAGCCATGTGCACCAGCCAATGAGGAACAAGTATGCAAATTAAGCCAATCAAGATGGCTGTGTCCACAGAGCAACAGGAAGCTTGGATTTCCCTGGCAATGGAGGAAACCAAGCTTCCTGGCCTACCTTGGTTTCTACTCAAAGCTACAAAGTTTCAATTGTAGAAGATAAATAAATCCCAACAAAAGTGGCAGCAGCTACAGAGCAGGCAAGAGGCTTTGATTTCCCCAGAAAAGAAGGAAGCCAAGCTTTCTGCCCACCCTGGCCTGCCCTGGCCTCCATTCAAGGCTACAAAGTTTCAATTATAGAAGATAAATAAATCCCAGATGCCAGGGCCTCCGCTTAGGCCTCCGGAGGGGTGTGGCCAACCTGCAGACCACCACAAGCCTCTTGCCCAGGCCACCCCATACCTCAAGGGAACCCTTATCCTGATCTAAGACATCCCTCAGGGAAAACAAGCCGGCCCCCACCCATGCACCAGGTCTTTATCCTATCCAATAAAAGTAATATGCAAATTGACTGTCACTCCAACACATAAGATGTCTGCTCCCAAGTGGAAACAAGATGGCTGCCACAAGGTGGCCAGCAAGGGAGGGAACAGGTCTGCAAGGGAGGGTAATTGTGGTTGATCAGACCATCAGAGAAGGGCAGTTGAGAGGGACCAGGCCTAGAAGGTAGAGCAGTTGGGGGCAATCAAGCCTGCAGGGGAGGGCAATTAGGGGTAACCAGACTGGCAGAGGAGGGAAGTTGTGGGCGATCAAGCCTGTAGGGGAGGGCAGTTGGGAGGGAACAGGCCTACAAGGGAGGGCAGTTGGGGGGGACCCAGGCTTGCAGAGAGGGCAGTTGGGGGGATCAGGTCTGCAGGGGAGGACAGTTAGAGGCAATCAGGCTGGCAGGATTAAGCATCAATCAGGCTGTCAGGGGAGTGGTTAGGGATGATCAGGCTGGCAGGCAGAAGCGGTTAGGGACAATCAGGATGGCAGGCAGGTGAGCAGTTCAGGGTCAGCAGTCCTTGATTGTGAGAGGGATGTCCAACTGCCCGTTTAGGCCCGATCCCAGCCTAAATGGGCATTCGACATCCCTCAAGGGTTCCCAGATTGGAGATGGTGCAGGCTGGGCTAAGGGATACCCCCCACCTCCATGCACCAATTTTATACACTGGGCCTCTAGTGAAATATCACCACTTAAGGGTGCATGTTTAATGTGCCAGAAATTTCTTGAGCTTTCTATATCCCAAATGCAGCAGTTCACAAAATGTACATGCTCCTTAGTATATGTTTTCTCTTTAAAATAAAAATAATAAAAATCAGCGTTATGAGGAAAATAGAGTATCATTGTGTATAGATCATTGTGTACAACCCCTTGAGGATTGTATCAGTCAGTACAGATTCTGTTATATTATGATAACAAATAATACCAAATGTCAGAGTCTAAAAAGAACTGAGATTTATTGCTTGCTCATGGCATCTATACATTGTTAAAAACAGTTCAGGATCCTGGGTGTCAGGGAAGCAAATATCTAGACCATTGCTTGGCCCCAAGGGAGGGAGAAGGAGATAGCAATATGAATCATACACTGAACCTTGAAGGTTCCTACCAAAACTGATTCATTGCTATTGCTCAAGGCAAGTCACATCATACCTAACCACAATGGCCAGGGAGGTTCAATAGTACCGTATTCCAAAATGAATCACAAATATTTGATAAATGGAACTATGACCACCACAAGGAGTCTGGTTTACTGGGCATTTGTATGATATTTTCTTTTCTTTTTTTCAGAAATCAGAATTTTCCATACTTGGCTTTCTGAAATGTAAGGCTTTGATAACTTTCAATGGCATTAATAGAGATTTATAAGCTTAAATCATCATCATGATTTGCCTCTAGCTAGTTTGGGAGAGAAAAATATTAGCTTGATGATATCATTTTGCAATAGCTGTAGAGGTCAATCTGATGAGGAGAGGATCGTCATGAAACCCTAGGCCTTCGTTACAATGATGAAAGGAATGCATGGTGCCAGATGGGTACTGGAAATGTTGGCGGTAACACTTTGTAAATTTTATGATTGTATAACCAATATACTGTACATCTGAAACTGATACAATTTAATATTGAATGTAAGCTGTAATTGAGAAATGAAATTATCCCATCCAGTATGGCTCAGTGATTGAGTGTCAGCCCGTAAACCAAGAGGTCATTGGTTGGATTCCCAGGTTGCGGGCTTGATCCCCAGTAGAGAGTGGGCGTGAGGCAGCAGGTCAGTGATTCTCTTTCATCAGTGATGTTTCTCTCTCTCTCCCTCTCCCTTTTTTTTCTCTAAAAATCAATAAAAATGTATTAAAAAAAGAAAATGGAAAAAAAAGAGAGAGAGAGAGAACTGGATTACTGGAACCAAAGCCAGTGTTTTCAACTTTATAGCCCTATATCACTTATAGTTTTTGCAATAAAAATAAAACATGGAGGAATCCAAGATGGCGGCATAGGTAAACACCTATACTGCTGCCTCGCACAACAATTTCAAAACTACAACTAAAAGACAGAACGGACATCATCCAGAACCACAGGAAAGCTGGCTGAGTGGAAGTTCTACAACTAGAGGGAAAGAGAGGGGCTCACGGAGACCCAGAGGAGCTGCAAAAAGCCCAGGTACGGAGACGCGCGCTGAGAGAGCGGTGCCGGAGTGCCTGGCTGGCTTTCTCTGGCGGGAGGGAAACGGAGACTCCCAACGGCATTGAACCCCTTCTCTTACGACACTAAACCCCAGATCCAGCCGAAACTCATACGGGGGGAGTTTGGACTGTGAAAAGGGAGAAGTGCACGGAAATTTAGGGGAGTTGCAAAGGATCGGAGGTCTGGTCGCGCACGGCACCACGCGGAGGACGGATTGCTGATTGTGCCGCTGGCTTTCGCAAGTGGGCGGGAGACAGACCCTCCGATCTGTGCCACTTCTGAGTCCACTGGGCCCCTGTTTTGGGCGAAACCCTGGGGACCTAGACTCGTGTGGTCCTGGTTCGCAGGGGAGCTGGAAAGGCAGCGGTTGGAGGCGCTGCGGGTGCGCGCGCACAAGGACCCCTCCAGCCCTTACCCAGTCACGTGAGACTCAGGGGCCGTGGAGGGCGGGGCCGACTGGAAGGCAAGGCGGTCCCTTAAGCCCTGAGACTCCACCCCTCCCAAGCTCAGCAGAGGCTTCTACGGCTGATTCCAGCACAGAAGTTTCCCCGGCACAGTGAAAATGCCGAGACAAGGGAAGGGATTACAAGCAAAAGAAATGGAGGAAAAAAAACGACTGGATATAGAGTTCAAAACCACGCTTATAAGGTTTTGCAAGAATATGCTAGAAAAGATGGATAAATTTAGTGAGACCCAAGAGAAGATAATAAATACACTGACTGAAATGAATACTATTACGCAGAGTACTAACAGCAGACTAGAGAAAGGCAAGGATCAAGTCAAAAATTTGAAATATAAAGAAGCAGAAAACATTCAACTGGAAAAGCAAGAAGAGAAAAGAATCCAAAAATGTGAAGATAATGTAAGGAGCCTCTGGGACAGCTTCAAGCGTACCAACATCAGAATTGTGGGGGTGCCAGAAGAAGAGAGAGAGCAAGATACTGAAAACCTGTTTAAAGAAATAATGACTGAAAACTTCCCACATCTGGTAAAAGAAATAGACTTACAAGTCGAGGAAGCACACAGAACCCCAAAGAAAAGGAACCCAAAGAGGACTACACCAAGACACATCATAATTAAAATGCCAAGAGCAAAAGACAAAGAGAGAATATTAAAATCAGCAAGAGAAAAACAGTTTATTACCTACAAGGGAGCACCCATACGACTGTCAGCTGATTTCTCAACAGAAACGATGCAGGCCAGACGGGAGTGGCAAGAAATATTCAACGTGATGAACAACAAGAACCTACAACCAAGAATAATCTATCCAGCAAAGCTATCATTCAGAATTGAAGGGCAGATAAAGACCTTCACAGAGAAGAAAAAGCTAAAGGAGTTCATCAACTCCAAACCAGTATTATATGAAATGCTGAAAGGTACCCTTTTAGAAGAGGAAGAAGAAAAAGGTAAAAGACAAAAAATTATGAACAACAAATACACATCTGTCAACAAGTGAATCTAAAAATTAAGTTAATTAAAAATCTGATCAACAGAATAAACTGGTGAATATAATAGAATCAGGAGCACAGAAAGGGAGTAGTCTGATAATTCTCAGGAGGACAAAAATAATAAAGCATCAAACAGACTGTGAAATTATAGCAGAAAGATTAAAGTTAGGTGAGGTAAATAAGTGATCAATCAAAGGACTTGTATGCATGCTTATAAACATAACCAATGATCACAGACACTGGGGGGTCGGGGTACGCCTGGGAGGGAGGGGGGGCAATGGGGAGATATGTATAAAAAATTAATAAAAATTAATTTAAAAAAAAAAATAAATAAAACATTTTTATTGTATTAAATATATTTGGGAAGGGGACGTAGCTTGCTCCACAGTATAAACAATGAAATTTAAATTGTTAAAAATAATCCGTAGACAAGTGAATTAATATTGGCTTGCACAATTTATTGTGCTGCTTTGGCAATTGATAAAAGGATTCTCTCTACCCAATATATTCTTTCTTCTTCAGAAGCCCCATCATCCTTCCTTACCTTTCTGGAGACCCTGGAAGGCTAAAATGCATGGCCTTTTGCCCTTTAGCTTCCTGAGTTTTTACAATGGAGCACTATAAAGCAATGAGAAAGGGGAAGAGAGAGGTTGGGATATTTAATCCCTTGTTCACTCCCTGCCAGGTCTCCACAAGGTGGCTTCATCTTTTTATAGAAGGTTACAGTTCCTATCATGTGGCCCTATTTATAGAGCAAACCTTGAAGGACCCAATAACATTCCTTCATCTTTCTCTTTTAGACCTTATGGTGGTAGGTCTTCCTGCTTTTGCTAGCCCTGGAATACTGCAACATTCCGTGTCTATTTCTCATACCTTGCCATATCTTTATAAATATTTTTCTTATTCATCTCTCACAAACAGATTTCCCTGTCTGTTTCCTACCAGAGACATGACTTATTCAGTCACTACCCCCAGGTGCTATGACATAAGTTTTGTTCCAATACCAGTAATCAAAACTATTAGGCTCATTTTTGAATGATAGCCTTAACCCATAGAGTAGTCTTGCATGCAGCAGACTAAAGATCTTCAGAGAGAAGGGACAAGGCATGGGGGGGTGGGTGGGAGAATGGAGGAGATCAACCAAAGAACTTATATGCATATATGCATAACCAATGGAAACAGATAATAGTGGGATGAAGGCCTGTGAGTGAATGGGAGTATGGAGGAGGGTGTCAATGGGGATAAAAAAAGAAAGGAGGCACATCTGTAATACTTTCAACAATAAAGATATATTAAAAAATTATTAGGCTACAAAGGTCTTTGCAGAAACTAATCTTCATTAAGATTTCATATTTCTGGGGTTCTAAAGCATTTACTATTATATAAAGAATGGATTTAAATCCTGTCTTTATCAAAAGATAAAACAACATATTTATAATCTTTGCAATTGCATATTGTTGCTGTAGATAACTTGTTCTAAAGCTTCTGAGATACTGTAGAATGGGCTATTTATTATATTTAGAACAGAAATTGGGACTAATGAAGTATTAAGAAAATTTCAAGTTGAGAACATTGGCAACTGCTCTCTATTGTGGATCTTTGCTGGCAGACACAGAAGTCCTAGGAATGAAATAAGTTATAAGAGTGTTAACCAACTTGTCAACCAGTCAGTAAGTATTTACTTCTCTAAAATCTCACATGCTCCCAGTTTACTATTTTGATTGATTTATGCAATGATTTTCCAAGTTTTGTTCATTCTATCTTTTATATTGATTTTATTACTTTATAGACCCCATTGCACATAATATCTGCAATATTACTTGGTCTTTTGTTCTATTGCTTCCCTCCTTAGTCTGATATCCATTCTGCAAGGAGAGAGCTGTTTCGTGCACAAAAGGTGAAGGTATATTCTCATTATAATTCTAAATGGGAAATGAATATCAAGGCACAGATATATACACTTGCATTCCAGCATCCAGTCTATATTTTTGTCTTCCATTACAATCCCATTAAGCTATTAGTCCTTTGCAGAAATCTTAAAGTGAAATGGAATGACAGCTAGGCATCAGATTTCACTGTTGAGCTCATTAGAACTTTCCTAGGCAACTGTTTTAATCATAATCTCAGTTAATATTTCTTTAGGTTGGAATATGAGAAATTGCAGCTTTTGTTAATTTATGACTTTTCTTAACAGCAAAACAAAATCCTTCTTCATAGGCATAACATCCTTCTCATAGATGTGATAGATGTGATTCTTACTTTTCATAGTTCTAAAACTTCTAGATCAAATATAGTTAAAGTGGCTTATGAGTAAAAATTGAGTTACTTTACAAAAAAATTTAAAATGTTTGCCCTTTAAGTCATAGTATTTAGTGTGTATACCCTGTAGGATTTGGTCTCTAGCACCTATTGACTTAGCAGTTTTGTTTTTATATTTGTATATTGAATGCTCACTCTATGTTCTTTACTATTTTAAAAAATTTACATGTGGTATGTTCCCCTTTCCCCAAAAACTAATCTGCCCAAAAGTGAGCATTTTATAAATATTTAAAAGTAAATGAGCCTCTTCAATAAATGGGATTGGGCCAAGGCCGGTTTGGCTCATGGATAGAGCGTCGGCCTGGGGACTGAAGGATCCCAGGTTCGATTCCGGTCCAGGGCATGTACATTGGTTGTGAGCACATCCCCAGTAGGGGGCGTGCAGGAGGCAGCTGATCGATGTCTCTTTCTCATCGATGTTTCTGGCTTTCTGTTCCTTTCCCTTCTTCTCTGTGAAAAATCAATAAAATATATTTAAAAAATGGTATTGGGAAAATTGGTCAGA
The DNA here is from genome assembly GCA_011751065.1 of Lasiurus cinereus. Classification (NCBI taxonomy): domain Eukaryota; kingdom Metazoa; phylum Chordata; class Mammalia; order Chiroptera; family Vespertilionidae; genus Lasiurus; species Lasiurus cinereus. The sequence goes on from JAAGEH010000389.1 coordinate 4,206,852, forward strand.
TACATGCAAAAAATTAAACTAGACCACCAACTTACACCATATACAAAAATAAACTCCAAATGGATACAGAATTTAAACATAAGACGGGAAACCATAAAAATACTGGAGGAATCCATAGGCAGCACAATCTCAGACAGATTCCGAAAGAACTTCTTCACTGATACTGCTTCAAGGGCAATGGAAGCTAAAGAAAAAATAAACAAATGGGACTACATCAAAATAAAAAGCTTTTGCACAGCAAAAGAAACCATCAACCAAACAATAAGAAAGTCCACTCTATGGGAGAACATATTTACAAACGTTATCACTGATAAAGGTTTAATCTCCAACATCTACAGCCAACTTATACAACCTAATAAAAGGAAGATAAATGATACAATAAAAAAAAATGGGCAACAGACCTAAATAGAACTTTTTAGAAAGATGACAAAAGGCCAAGAGACACATGAAAGGATGTTCAAAGTCACTAATTATATGAGAGATGCAAATTAAAATGTCAATGCGAAACCATCTCATACCTGTCAGAATGGCAATCATCAACAAATCAACAAACAAGTTTTGGCAAGGATGAGGAGAAAAAGGAACCCTCGTGCACTGCTGGTGGGAATGCAGACTGGTGCAGCCACTGTGGAGATCAGTATGGAGTTTCCTCAAAATACTAAAAATGGAACTCCCATTTGACCCAGCAATCCCACTTCTAGGAATATATCCTAAGAAACTAGAAACACCAATCAGAAAGGATATATGTTCATAGCAGCACAATTTACAATAGCTAAGATTTGGAAACAGCCTAGGTGCCCGTCAGCAGATGAGTGGATCAAAAAACTATGGTTTATCTACACAATGGAATTCTATGCTGTCATAAAAAAGAAGGAATTCTTACCATTTGCAGCAACCTGGATGGAACTGGAGAGCTTTATGCTAAGTGAAATAAGCCAGTCAAAAAGAGAAACACCACCTGATCTCACTCATTTGTGGATAATAAAGAACATTACAAACTGATGAACAAAAAGATATATACAGAGGCAGTAAAGCATCAAACAGACTGTCAAATTACAACAGGAAGGTTAAGTGGGGCATATAAGCATAACCAATGAACACAAGACACTGGGGGGTTAGGGTATGCCCTGGAAGTGGGGGGAGCAATGGGAAGATATGTATACGTGTAACAAACACATTAATAAAATTTTTTAAAGTAAATGAAAATGTGAGAAAAGGAAAATGTAGTAATTATATTAGATCAAGAGAGAACATGAAGTGCGAAAAATGGTAAAATATATTCTCTGTAAATTATAAAATTGTAAAATATATTCTCTGTAAATTAGATCAATGTTTTCCTGCTCCATTTCCTTTTCTACAAAGATTTTATTTTTGATAGAACATTTGCCTAGAAAAAAAGGCCAACAAACATTTCAAAAATGATAGCAAAGAATGGCTATCTATTCAAGCTATGAATAGGATTAGAGAATTAAGAAAAGATGGGTTCAAATAATAGATTAGAAGAGGAAGAAAGAGAAACATTCATATATGATTGTTTCAACCTTCTCCTTTGAAGAAATGGTGATGACAATTTTGGACCAGAGAGGAGGATACAATATGCACTTATGGAGAATGTTGAAATGGAAGGCCTCCACCTTGATATAAGCTAAATACAGGAAGGAAAAATGGCATTGCTGAAGTCTCTAATCACGATTTCTCTGTTCACCTTTAAAAATAGGGCTTAAATGGATTTCCTCCTTTTCATCAGTGCAATCTTAGGCTTAATGAGGTCTGTCTCCACTTGCTGGATCATAAAAGCTTACATTAAAAAAGCCAATTTTTATTTATCTGCTTTTCTGGCTCAGCACAGTATCTGACATATTGAAGACCTGCAAGTGATATCTGTAGAGTGAATAATAAATTTTAAGAAAAGAGCCTTAGAAACCCATCTCTATCCAAGGGCCTAGAACTTCCCTCATATATAGATATGGAAGATGGGAGCAGGAAGGTGAGGAGAGGCATGTCTAGCTTGAATTTTTAAATTTAAGAAGTCTGTCTGCATGATCATGTAGTATATACTTTTTCAAGCTGTAAACTGTATGCAATGCATGGATGCTTTCCCCCAAAACCATACTGTCTCTTATCTATTCTGCCTCTTTGTAACCCACTGCTTTTTCAAACAGAGGATCCATTTTGAATGCTGAAAAGTTATGTCTAAAAATGCTAAATAATGTCTACACTTTCTAACACCAGATTTTTTTCAAGAAAACCCTAGATAGAAATAAAAAAAATTGTATTCTTATTGGGTAATATAGTGTCATTTCCCACCTGTTCCATTCACTCTAGAACTTAAAAAAAAAAGATTTTATACAATATTCATTTTCTATGAATGTAATTCATAGAAAATAAATAGAAAATATGGTTAAGATGAAGTTAACATTTCTCTTATTTGCAGTGTTATATTATAAAAATTAATCAGAATTAAATATAAACATCAACATGCTTTGTCTTAAAAATGCAATTAATATAGTCCAAGTATCTTAGAAAACATTTTCCTTTTCTGATTTCATGATTAATATCACCATAAATACAAAGATAATGGAGACAGAATTTAGGTCTGAAAGCATTCAAACTGTCCTTTATTGGTTCTGAAGCTGCAGCCACATTAACTCATGTGGATAAATGTATTGTTTGTACATTTAAATTGCCACAAAATCAATCACAGTTAAATCGAAGTGGAAACTATTATACTTGCCTCTTTGAGCAGTGACAGGGACCCTTCCATCATCAGTTCCCTTTTCCTTTTCCTAACATTGCTCTTGCAGTGCTCCTATTTCACGCCTAATAGTAAATCTTTTGCTGTATTACAGATGAAATTGATGTTGATAAGGACAGAATAATTTATTTAAATTCAATACAACTTCACCTCAAATATTGTCATTGAATGACAGAGTGGGTATTTAGTAAAATTCAATAAATATGTTTCAAGAAGTTTGACTCATACTAAATTATCTTCCTTCCAGTACTTGTTTCTTTTAAAAAAGATGGTAAGTCATTGTATACCTTCTTTATCATCATTAAAGATCCGTATCATCTCTTATCTGTGTTACCTTCTGACATCTACCAGGCAGAGCTAATCACCCTTGCCCTGAGACCCTTTAGTAGTTTATATATTACATTCACATTGAAGCACATTCACATTATAGCATAGTTATTTCACATTACAATTACAGTACATTCACATTATATGATGGTTATTTGGTCGCATACCTGCCTGGATTTTTATACACTGGATTCTGAGAGCAGATCTTAATTATTGTGTTTTTCCATCACCTACATATTTAAGAAGAGAGATAGTGCATGAGTAAGAGCTATATTTCAAACAGGGGAAAAGTCAAGTGTTTTGAAGAAGAGACTGGACACTTTTTTTATTTTTCATTTGAGGAGAAATCAGACTAATTTAATTAAAAATAAATTCATAAGTGAAGAAAAAACTAGAATTCACTTTGGATAAAACATTTAAGATATCCCATTTAAGATAATTGAACTTCTGTTTATTACATAAAACTGCATCCATAAACGTCAGTGTTTCAGCCAGAGGGCCCTTTGCAAGAGTCACAAAATATACTGCAAGAAGACTCCAGGAATTGGAAGAAAGAACATAATTGGTCTTTTTTTTTTCCCTAACTTCAGAAATTAGTTTCCAGGCCTATGTAACAGCTGTTAAACTACAACTATATTTTGTTGTTATTGAATGTCATAATCAAGAATCTCTTTTCTAGAAAGCCCATGTAATTTCAATCTTGGCTAAGATATTAAAATTGCATTTATTTTTCCCGAAGAATAGTTTAATATCTTGGACTTTTACAGTTGTTTAAGGCATATAATTTACAATCTGGCCTTACCAGCTCTTACCTACTCTTTCTTCCTCCCTCTCTTCAATATTTATTGTGCTAGTCACTTGGAAGGTGTAATACAAAGAAGCTAATTTGGGCATTAACCCAGTTAAGGGAAAGATATTATATGTGCTAATGTCCCGGCACATGATACATACAAATTGAATGGAAACTAATTAGAATAAATATTTTTAATACCACTATTTGCCCTTTCTCTATACTAGAAGTGTCAACCAAATTCACAATAGAAAATGACAGACTGAAACACACATATGCGATTGCCGCCAGTGAGAACTTTATATGTATCACTGTATACACACACTAGAGGCCTGGTGCTTGAAATTCTTACACTGGGGGAAGTCCCTTATCCCGGCCTATAGCCTCTTTTAGTCCTGGACCCCTCACCCTTATTGCCTGCCTGCTTGCTGCTCCTTACAGCTCAGCTCACTGCTCCTTCCTTAGTACTGCCACAGATGCAGGAAAGGCTCCTGCCACTACTGCTGTGCTTACCAGCTGTGAGCTTGGCTTCTGGCTGAGTGTCACTCCCTCTGTGGGAGTGCACTGACCACCAGGGGTTGAGTGTTTGCCCCTGGTAGTCAGTGGTCATAGGACCAGTCGTTCTGGTCATTCCACCATAATGGTTGCTTAGGCTTTTGTTAGAGACTAGAGGCCCAATGCACAAAGATTTGTATAAGAATGGGCCTTTCTTCCTCTGGCTGCCAGCAACACCTTCGCTCCGAATGCCTGTGTCGTCGCCATGGCAATGACAAAAGTGTCTTACCCTGCCCCTGACCCTCAATGCCTACATAAACAAATTAACCCACCATCTTTATTGGTTAATTTGCATACTCATTCCTGATTGGCCAGTGAACATCACAAAGGTACAGTCAATTTGCATCTTACTCTTTTATTAGTGTAGACTAGAGGCCCAGTGCATGAAACTCATGCATGGGGGTGGTTCACCTCAGCCCAGCCTGCATCCTCTCCAATCCGGGACCCCTCAGGGGATATCTGACTGCTGGTTTGGATATTCCTCTCGCAATTTTGGACTACTCACCTGCCTACCTGATTGATCGTCCCTATCTGCCTCCCCACCCCTGCCAGCTTGATCACCCCTAACTGCATCTGCCTGCCAGCCTAGTAGCCCCTAACTGATCCCCTGCCAAACTAATTACCCCTAACTGCCTCTGCCTGCTGGCCTGATTACCCCCAATTACCCACCCCCACTGGCCTAGTCACCCCACACAGCCTGATGTTTGGCCGTTTGTTCACCTCTCATTGCTCCTCTGCTGCCCTGGTTGCCACATGCAGCCTGCTGCTCAGTCAATTGGTCATCCCTCACTAATCCCCCTGCCAGCCTGGTTGCCCCACACAGCCTGTTCGATCGTCTGTTTGGTTGCAATGATTGCTTAGGCTTTTGGATAGATAGATAGATGATAGATAGTAAACTTGCTTAATTAGACCTGCTTTCTGATGTAGCTAAAATTTTTCCAGCCCAATGAAGCAGCCAAACTTCTCTTTCAGGTAATTCTCAGCAACAGAGCAGTAAATAGCAACACAAAGCAGATTATTATTGTAGATCACGCAGGGAGAACAAAGGGTAAGATATTTAACTGCAGCAATGGTTGACTATATTCTGCACAGTGAGAAAACCTGGTCATTTTCAAGGTCCACCATTTCTTACTTCTTTTCAGTCAGGTTAAATTTCTAAACTTTCTAAATCTCCATTTTCTGCTAATGAAAAGAAAATAGGATTCTACTGAGTCTCCTATCTACCTACTCCAGGGCTTCTGTGAAGATCAAATGAGATGATGCATGTTTAAACGCTTCACAAACATTTGGTTAAACTGAAATGTTTGCACCTGGCTATTAAGCAAGTCGTGTTATTGGCTACAGAAACTCCAAGGAGGCTAGTCACTAGGAAGAGGAAGCTGGGTGTTGCTACATGACATCATTACCTTGCATGCACAGCAAATGTATCCAGGCTGGGCTGGGCTGGGCTGTGGGCCTCATTTTGCACAATGGGGTCTTGACATTGTTGGCTATGATTTGGTGGGGTGTCACTTCAGGGTGGTGGCATGACTTGCATCCCATTTGGAGGAAGCTGAGTGTTACTTTGTCAGCACCAGTTCTGTGGTGCCATTTATTTTTAAATGGAGTGCCCGTCATGGCAGCTCCTACATTGAGCGTCTTCCCCCTGGTGGTCAGTGTGCATCATAGCTACCAGAGAACCAGAAACTTTGCCTTTTATTTTGCACAGCAAAAGAAACCATCAACAAAACAACAAGAAAGACCACTGTATGTGAAAACATATTTTCAAATGTTATCACTGATAAAGGTATAATCTCCAACATCTACAGCCAACTTATACAACTTAATAAAAGAAAGATAAATGAACCAATAAAAAAATGGGCAACGGACCTAAATAGAACCTTTTAGAAAGACGACAGAAGGAAGGCCAAGAGACACATGAAAGCCTGTTCAAAGTCACTAATTATATGAGAGATGCAAATCAAAACGTTAATGCGATACCATCTCACACCTGTCAGAATGGCAGTCATCAACAAATCAACAAATGACAAGTGTTGGTGAGGATGCAGAGAAAAAGGAACCCTCATGCACTGCTGGTGGGAATGCAGACTGGTGCAGCCACTGTGGAGATCAGTATGGAGTTTCCTCAAAATACTAAAAATGGAACTCCCATTTGACCGAGTAATCGCATTCTTGGGAATATATTCTAAGAAACTAGAAACACCAATCAGAAAGGATATATGCACCCCTATGTTCATAGCAGCACAATCTACAATAGCTAAGATTTGGAAACAGCCTAGGTGCCCATCAGCAGATGAGTGGATCAAAAAATTACGGTACATCTAAACAGTGGAATTCTATGCTGCCATAAAAAAGAAGGAATTCTTACCATTTGCAGCAACCTGGATGGAACTGGAGAGCCTTATGCTAAATGAAATAAGTCAGTCAATGAAAGAGAAACACTACATGATCTCACTCATTATGAAAAAGAACATTATAAACTGATGAACAAAAAGATAAATACAGAGGCAATAAAGCATCAAACAGACTGTCAAATTACAACAGGAAGGTTAGGGAGAGGTGGAGTAAATAAGAGATCCACCAAAGGACTTGTATGCATGCATATAAGCATAACCAATGAACACAAGACACCAGGGGGGGCAGGTTAGGGTATGCCAGGGCAAGGCAGTGGGAAGATATGTATACATGTAACACAATAATAAGAAAGAAAGAAAAAAGAAAGAAATACCAAAAGTAAATAAATAAGCAAACAAACAAATAAATAAATAAAAGAAACTTTACCTTTTATACATATAAATAAGCTGACTCTGAGATGACTTGCAATGATTCTGGACTCTTGAGTACTTATGTGCCTATGCAATCTCTTCCTCATAAGTGTGAGCTTATTGACTTGTTTTTATGTCTTGTGATGGCTGTGATAGGCTGTCACTTCTTTTTTTTTCAATTTCTTTATTGATTAAGGCATTACATATGTGTTCCTATTCCCCCATTGCCCACCCCCGACCCCTGCACTCAGGCCCTCACCCCCTTGTGTGTGTCCATTGGTTAGACTTATATGCATGCACACAAGTCCTTTGGTTGATCTCTTTCCCTCTGAGGATTGACAGTCTGATCAATACTTTTCTATCCCTGAATCTGTTTTGGTTTTTCTAAGATTAGGTTATTATTAAGCCTGACTTCTGCCTTAGGAGTTCTCTCTTTTTTCTTACCCGACTTGTACTTGGGAAGCAAGTTGCCATTTCATAAGAAGCCCAACAGAGAGGCTGACTTGTTCAGTTGACACTTTGACCATAACTTAAATAGCGACCTTGAGCCAGAACCATCAACTGAGTTAGTCCTGAGTTCCTGATATAAAGAAACTGTAAGAAACTGACATTAGTTGTTTCAAGCTATTATGTTTTGGGGTATTTGCTGCCCAGAAATAGCTCACTAATATGATACTGAAGGTGAACAAACCCATTTATTATAATAGTCTGCTAAAGTCCTCTGTAGAATAATATGGGGAAACAAAAGAAGTCAGGTCTATTTAGGATATAGTGGCATCTAAAGTCTTTTTAGATCATACTTAAGCATAAGGAGAATTTTTTTCTAGGAAAATGATTCTGAGATGAGAGGTAAATTCTTTCAGGAAAAGGAAGCTGTGTGAATAGAATTCTAAGATGTGAAACAATATGCCATATTAAAAAAAAAGAAAAGAAAACATAAGTATTTGGTCATCCTTGTGTTCTGTGCCAGCTTGAATTTTGTCTTAAGGGTCTTGGATGATATATTGAAAACCTAGTTGTTGCCTATCATCTACCTCATTCACATGGTTGACACTCTAACCTGGGTCCCTTTCCTTTCAAGCCTGCAAACAACCCTAGAATCTTTATCTACAGTGTGCTCCAGGCAGCTGTTGCCCATCTGTCAAACAGCATTGCAATGAAACATAGACATTTGAACCTTTGAGAGTTGTGACAAGCCAACTAAAATCTCTCTCTCTCTCCCCCCACTCTCTCTCCCTCTCTCTTTCTCTCTCACACACACCGACACCCACAAACACACACAGACACACACACAGAAAGCATCCTCTCTCTTCTCCCACCATGGAAATTACTTAGGGTCCTTCCTGGTAGTGTTTGGGAATCAGACATGCATACCTAACTCAATGAGAGCAACTTGAGGATATATTTAACTTATCTTTGTAGGTTCTTAAAGGGGCTGCAAAAGGAGTGATTCCATACATATTTGTTAAATTGAACAGCAAATCTGGTCACACCCTGTCTAAGCTGTCCTAAATTTCTTGCTTCTCTCTACTTTACAAGCACATGAATTCCGGTACAATTGAACTCCATTGCAGCAGCTTTGATAAGGTTAAGGAGTCACAAAGAACAGACAGAAACAAAAAAAGTGGAAGCATTTTAGTAATGGTAAGAAGAGTATTTAACTAGTTTTGTGTAAGAAACTTGGAGATTATTTTTAACACCGATTTCTACTCTAAAGCTAGAGAAGACTGCATCATCACTAATTTCTGCAATTTCAGGGCCCTCAGTTGGAAAAGTTGAAAGACCTTGGCTTACTGAACATCCCCACATATGTCATCAGTCATGCAGAGCTCCATATTATTAGTTTGCCACTGCATATAAAAGAATGGTTAGAGGGAGATGGACTCATCCACCAAAGTATAGTGTTTCTTTATGCAAGTTTTTCATCTGATTCATCACCTGAGGGAATATCCATAGAGCTAACACATTGCCCTTAGCCCATAGTGGAAAGAAGGAAGGACACTATCATTACTCTTGCATTTTTGCTTTAACATTTAAATCCCCTGTGAAATTTTGGGAATTAAAAAGTCCAAGTTGTACAATGTATTCTCAAAGCCCAATACCTCTGCAATGTGTTCTGCAAGCTTGCAGGGGAAGGATAATAGCAGAGTACTCTTTATTTCTATCTCAACTTTCTTTAAACAGATAAAAGTGCTAAGCCAACATTAAAACCTCACTGGGCTGTTAAGATAAATTATTTAGAATAGTACTGTTTCTATTTTCCACTGCTGTGACACAGTTGTCTAAAAATTATAAAAGGCAAACAGTGTGCTTTATGTCAACCAAAGTTTTTTTTAGCACATTAGACAGTTAAGGCAAAGTAAAGAATCACATTTCTTCCAGATACATACATATTCATATTGCCAGTAGTACTTTTGATTGCAATGATAATAGAACAGAACAAGATTTACTAATAGTTTATACTTAATACTATTTTGCTTTCTACCTATAAGCAGTAGATAGGAATTTCATTAGTATACAGATGAGAGAGAACATTCCTGAAAAATTCAAGTAAGTTGTCAAAAGTCATTTATAAGTGGTTTCAAATCCACATCTGACTCCAAAGTGTGTGCCCCTTCTACTATAACCAATGAAAGTTACATTTGAGTCCACCATGACCCTGAGGAAAAGCAGAGTCAAGCTTCATAACAGCCTCTCTGCTCTGATTAGAATTGAATAAGTCACCCATTTTTTTGTCAATTGAGGTCAATGACTGAAACCCCATTGTACTGGCAAGGGTTGATAAGGTCCAGTTGCGTTGATCAGATGACTTTCTCAACAATTAACCATTCTGATGAACCATAGAATTGATTGCACAAGAAAATAACCCAATTTTTGAAAATGGAAACAGCCTAAAAGAACCTTTTATGGAGAAGTAGCTGTTTCGCTTTATCAACCAGAGGGTGAATGTAGATAATATCCCCATGTTTCCCTTGCCTATTATTCACACTATGATTTTCTTAAACACTTTTCTCAAAGATTGCCCTTAGAATCTGCTCAAATATCAGACACACTGTTCCTGATCCTGATATGAAATATAAAAACCAACTAGATGGCTGTTTTGTTTATTGTTCTGTGAAATTACATTATTAGGAGAGGCATCATGTTAAATCAGGAAATGATGCATGGCTTTAACTGGTTTCAACCCGTTACCTTTTTATGATGAAGGAATATTTTGCCATGTTAAAAAATCCTGGGGAATCAATTGTAATATATTTTCTGCTGTGCCTCTCCTGGGTGTACTTAACTGTATTATACACACAGAGTCAATGCAAAGAAAACATAGATGTTCTAGAGTTTGGGGAAATCTAGAATGAGGTCTAGAATGTAATATTATGAAATTTATCATGGATTGCTTTTACATTCACTTAAAACTCTATGGAATAGAACCATGATATGTGTCTCAAGAATGCAATTTTTGGATAGAAATTCAAAATTCAGGCTTTAAGAAAAAGACAAACCTTTTCAGAATCTGTCTCTAAAACTTATTAGTTGCATGAATTTAAGCAAATGGCAAAAATTACACACCCTCTGTTTTTTCATATGTAAAAGTACAGACTATTTCCTTGTAGGGTTATGGTGAGGCTTAAGGAGAGAATATACATCAATTTCAAAGCACATAGTGCATGTTCTATATTTGAGTGGTAATGTGATCTTATTCATTTGCACTTGGTCTATACATTCCCTTAACCAGAAACCTGTATGACAGCATAACTTGCAAGGAACCATTCAGGTTTTCTGCTCTCCACTTATAGCAGAGCCCTGGAAAGAAAGGAGCTCTTAATGAGTTTCTCCTCTAGACATCTTTTTGTTTTTAATATCTTTGTATCTACTGAGTATCTAGCATGATGATTGCATATGGGAAGGATTAATGTGTAGTTTTTAAATGAAAAAATAAATAAATAGGAAAGGATAACATGATCCTTTAAAATGCAAAGCAACTGAGAGATAAGGGAACCAGAGAGTTGGTTTTCTAAAATGCTTCTCAAGTGTTAAGTGCCGATCTTCCTGGACTTATGATATGTGACAGCTAAGAAGACTGCTGATGGACAAGGCTATTCTTGACCCCATTTCCTTCAAAACAGGGCATACTTTGACATAGCACCAAAAGTCTTTGCTAGTTAATATTGTTGTGTCGAATGATTACAAGAGACAAACTCTCTTGCGGATGCCCTTTGTTCCCAAATTCTAGGACCAAATGCACTGATGCTTCATTTTGTAGATACATCAGCCATGCAGCCTTGTTCTCAGAGCTTTACCTAGTCTTAACTCAGCATTAATTGAGGTCCTACTGCAAACACACTCTGTGTTAAAGCCATGGACATTCACTGTACACTTCAACCATGGTGAATTTCATTTCTATTTCCTGATTATGCTCTATCTCACCACCATGCCTTTACAACATACCTTTTGCCCTTTCCTTCATCCTACAAACCTCACATTAAATGCCTTTTCTTTCAAGAAACCTTTCTTGCTCCCTCTAATCCTTTTATGATCTCACTAGTAGCATTAATCCATGCACCATAGCTGTCTGCAAGGCCTAGCTGCTCCACACCCACTGCCCAGAGGCTCTCCATGGCTCAGAGGCCCATCTGCAGCCGGGTGCAGAATGCTTGCCTCCTTGCTATCCTCTGCAGCTGTGGTGGAACACTTGCTGCTCATGCTGCCTGCTCTCAGCAGCAGTCCCCCGGGACTGGGGGACTCCGATGGCGCTGAGAGGACTGGGTGCCATCATCTTGTGGCTATGGGCACTGCCATCTTTGTGATGAAATGATAGTTAACTTGCACCCTTTTATTAGAAAGGATAGAACTTTATTCTTCATAGCACATATGAAGTAAGACAGTAATCATATATATTCTGGTCAGTGTTTCCAACTAGGAACAATGGCTCTGATGGTAAAAAATGGACTTTTTTATTTTTGTGTTATCAACTACTGGTTTAGTATCTGAAGAATAATAGGTGCTCAACAAATATTTGTTGAACAAATGGATGATTCAATGAGATGAAAATGTAATGCCCTTGCCCTCTGAAAGGATACTAGTATTGCAGAGAGAGCTAGAGTGATAAAGAGAGAGATGAAACCTTTTTTAAAAAGTGTAGCAACATATAATAAAAGTTTCAATAAAAAATGCACCTCGTGTTATGAGGTCATTGACTACAGAATGGAAGAAGTTCCTTTTGAGTTGCAGCTGGATTGCTAACGAGTTTGGCAGCTAGGTAATCGTCTCTGTTCTTTTTTGCAAAGAAAAACAGAAATGCTGCAGGCATGAAAGCAGAAAGAAAATGCCTGGTACAGTTTGCTTTCATTCAAACACTCTCAAACTACATCAACAATTTCATCCTCTTAGATGCACTATAAATCTCCATTTCAGACCCCATATCTCTCCGGAGTAGCCTCTTCCTAGCCTCATATTTTACATACCTGGGAAATTATATAACATGCTATATATTTAAAAACTTTTATTGGCAGTGCTTCCTTCAAACTAACAAACAACAAAATAAAACAAAGTCTTCTTCTGAATTGCTTTCCAGCAAGGGTGGTAGAGTCCTGCTATCCCATGCAGAGTACTCCCATCTTCTCCACCTTTCAAATTAATATGGCTATAAATGTAACTTTGGTTGACGGAAGTTACAGTTTTATTTAAAAATATCATTAAGAAAGTTATTTATTTTTCAGATATATGAGATTAATCCTGTTATTACAAGTCCCAGGAATGTATATTTCAAATAACAGTGTTTTGTTTTGTTTTGAATCTTCACCTGAGGATATGTTTTTATTGATTTTAAAGAGAAAAGATGGGGGAGAAAGAAAATGAGAAGTATTGATGTTAGAGTTTCAGAAACATCAGTGGTTGCCTCTCCAATGTACCCCTTTTGTCCACCCTGACTGGGGTCAGACTGAAATCTAGGTATGTACCCTGATGGGGAATCTAACCCAAAACCTTTTGGTGTATGAGACAATGCTCCAACCAACTGAGTCACCCGGCCAGGTCTCAAATGAAAGTGGTTTGTTGTTGTAGTTGTTGTTTTAATGAACTGGACAGTAACTTATCCTCCAGAAATATAGAGTAGATTTTATTCTTATATTTCAAGACTGTGACTTATCTGACTTTTATTACACTTCATATTCCATTGTGATCAGCCACCTAAACTCCATGTACAATTATAGTCATTTTCCAAGATTCACTTTTAAAAATAAGGAGCAGACTGTGAATCCCTGAATTGATGTTAATTTTTCAGATGTATTTTCTATCTAGTTAGCTAGTTATCCATCCACCATTTTATGCAAATAAATATCCACATGTATAACATAATTTAAAATATGTGTTTCAAATATGGTCATATAAATGTAGGCACTTTTTATTTTGAAGGAAGTTTTTTAAGCTCTTCAAAATATTTTGATAGGAGCGATTATTATTGCATGATAGCATGTGTACATTAATCTTTATTTGACCTTCATACTGGCAAAAGGATAATTTCATTTTAAGTAGACGATTTTAGTTGATATGGTTCAAAGTTTCTTAAATGTATTTAAGTTCAAAACAGAAGACTGTCTCCCCTAACACAAAGAAAATTAGTTATAGATTAATTTAATCTTGAAATGAAAATATAATTAAAGTGGACCTCAAAAGGAAGTAATATAAACTGAATAGTAATTTTAAAAAGAAAGTAATTTATCTGTATTTAACAATAACAAGCAATGATAGACACTAAAGAAATTGTTCTTTGAAGGAGTTACCATTTTCACTTCTATTGGCAGCCCTCATGTTCCACTGGCGAACTGAGCATTAAGACATTACTCCTATCCAATCGGTATGGCTCAGTAGTTGAGCATCAACCCATGAACCAAGAGATCACCAGTTTGATTCCTGGTCAGGGCACAGGCCAAGGTTACAGGCTCTATCCCAAATAGGGGGTATATAGGAAGCAGCCAGTTGATGATGTTTTATCTCTCTATCCTTCTTTCTTCTAAAGATCAATAAAAACATGTTTTTAAAAAAGATCTTCCTCTTTGGAGAAGATGTCTTAGTAGATATGATCACTGATATTATTGTTCTAAATCATTAAAAAATTCTTTATATACTGACTAGAAAAAAATGTCTAATCCATATTCCAAACAATAAAAAAATAAAAAGACTAGAATGTTGGAGAGCTCCAGTATCAATGTGATCACATGACAAGAATGTTCCAGATCACAGATCACAATAAAAAGGAAAGGATGGGCAGCATAGAATAATAATACTGAGAGCACATTCAATAGCTTCTTCAACATAGAAAACTACATGTTTTTTATTTTATTTTATTATGAAGATACAGAATACAAAGGCATTAAAAAAAGAAGCTGTGAAGGTTAAAGGAGTTGAAATAATATAATAATTATATATTAATTAAAAACCGCATGACCACTGCAGTGTTCTAGAAAATTTAAAAATAAAAATCCATTGAATACCTACCTCACATGAAACATTAAGCTTGCTATATTATATTATTTTCTCCTCACTATAGGTCTATAAAGTTGGTATTATATATCTTATTTTACAAAGGAAAAAATGGAGAAATGCATGCATCTAATATCAAAGAGCCCCTATGTGATAGGAAATATTCAAAAGAAGGTGTGTGTAGTGCTAGGACCTGATCACTTAGCAGGTGCATGTATTGCCTCTTGTGTAATCCAGTCCTTGCATGTGGAACTGGCATGAGTACAGATAAATGAGGTGTCTGGCTTTACAGTGTGTGACAATGAGTGACTGACGCCAGAGGTGTCACCTTCATATCTGGCAAGTAGCTGGGCTGGCTGTTGGCTGAGGAGTCTTGGTTCTCTTACACTTGGTTTCATCTCCAGGAGGCTAGCTGGGGCTTATTCACAAGTGGCAGCCATCTAAGAAAGAGCTCGAGCTCAAAGGTCAGGATTTGCACAATTTCACTTCCTGCCCCTTCTTTTAAACAAAGTAACTTAAAGTTCAGCCCAGTTTTAAAACTGGGGTAAGACATTCCTCTTCTTGGTGAGAGGAACTGGAAAGAGTTGTCGCCCTTTTGGCAATCTACCAAGGCTTACTTAGGTGGGATTGATACAACCAAGTGGCTTAGTTTCCTTACAAGTTAGCCTTGCATACAATAGAAAAGAGGAAAGCAGTTGATGAAAAGCCATGGAATGGGTCCATGAGCACTTCTGCCAGAGCTAATGGAAAGAGAGCCATTAAAATATAACCCGAGCAATGGGACAGTCCATGGATCTGCTTTTGAAGTTATGCTTGAAACAGTGGAGGGAAAAAATACCTAATGCTATTTCTGGGAAGTACATCCTGAAAAGGAGAAAATCACTAAATATTTTGTATCTTCTTTTCCCAACCCAAGAAGAACCACTGCTAAGCATATAAATTTTGGTCAAGTGAGGTGAGCTCTCTAAAACAGATACCCCATGTTTATTTAAAAAAAAAAAGTAGGAGAAAATGAAGCATTGCCTAATTCAGCTTCCTTCTCATGTGACTGTTTTATAAAATATGTACAATTCTCCTAAGGTTTATCCCCTCACAGAATTATATATGGAAATTTTAATAGTCATCCTGGAGATTTCATTTTAAACACTATACCATCTAATTTAATTATGAGTAGTACCATTAATTGATTTTATTGTCAAAGATTCTTATGCAATTCTGTACACAAAGCTGAAAAACCAGGCAAGACATTCATTGAGAGTTCAGTTTCAAGATTCATTTTCTGTTTTAAAATGTTAGGCCTTTGGTGATTAACTCGGATAGTCTATTTCTTTTCTAGTGCAGTAGCATAATTTGGAAAACCTAGAATCTGTTGTGACAAGCAGAATGAGTCCTAGGATATTGCCTATACTGCAGGTACACTCCATTTCAAGCTTTAGTCAGAAGGGGCAATTTTTACCAATATTTTCATAGTTTGCTAGATCATCTCCAGTTTTTTATCTGAATTATATATTTTTCTATAACCGTAAATATTTTTTTCTTCATAATGACCAGGAAAATTGGAGCACAAGAAAAGGCATTTGATGTTTGCCATAAAAATATTAAATTATAATTTGATGATGTATACCACCACCAATTATACATTTTCTTCAACCATTCTAGAATCTCTGAAAAACACTTAGTCTTCTAGCATTAATTGCTCAAGATTTTAATGCACAAAGAGCTTATTTACTAGATGGGAAAAGCTATTTTTTCTCAATATGGCCATAAGGATTAATATAAGAAAAAAATGTGAAATCAGTTATCCCTGATAAATGTTACATGGAGGGCCATTTCACTTTTTGCAAACCTATGGGTTTGAACACAAAGGAGAGGAAAGGGGAGAAGATAAAGGTTCTTAAACTTTAATAGGTTGTACACAATTTTTTTTGTATGTGATTCATATTTTCTTTATAGAGAATAGCAATACTGAAGTACAGGCCTGTGGCCTATAGCCCCACAGTATTCCCTCCCCAACCCTGTCCATAGCAATGAATACAAATAATCCCCTTGCTCTGCCATATTTGTCTCTTTTACAAACAATGACATACAGATGCTAGTGGGGAAGCAATGTGTAAAAATAATGTAGTTGTGTATATAGTAGATGAAGCAAGAATTTAGAGTGACTTTACAAATTTAAACTGAAAATTATATAACCCTGAAGGAATGTTCCTATCTTATCTGTAAAATAATGTTGCTAATTAATCAAGAAGAAAATCTCACATGATGCTTCCTAAAATTGACTGTGTAATTAAGAATGGACTTTTTAGTGCTTAGGCCTAAATGAGAAATTTGGCAGATTAAAAAAAAATAAAGGATTACTTCTAGAGTATTTGACCACTATGATATTTACACATCATTCTTTGGATATTCTGGGATTGTAAGTTTATTTGGGCTTTGAAATTTTATTTGTGAGATTACAAAGATGAAAATGAGAAAACTATAAGAAATTACATAGAAGGGCTGAATTATATACTTGCCAATTTGTACTCAAGGCCTTCTTAACTTTTGACTTATACCCTGGCCA
The DNA here is from genome assembly GCA_011751065.1 of Lasiurus cinereus. Taxonomy (NCBI): domain Eukaryota; kingdom Metazoa; phylum Chordata; class Mammalia; order Chiroptera; family Vespertilionidae; genus Lasiurus; species Lasiurus cinereus. The sequence goes on from JAAGEH010000389.1 coordinate 4,224,086, forward strand.
AATTGCAAATGTGTCATTTTGTATTGATGATTTAAAATGTTTTCTTTAGATTCTAATTTTTCTAAAATGGAATTATTTTATACATTTTTTTAAATTATGGCTTATCAACTTTTTATGTATAGTCAAAGCAAATAACCCCTTTGAATATGTTTTCACATCTAAGAATTGGGCATAGTAATACTAACTAGAGATGGGTATTTCAAAAATGAGATAATGTATGTGAAGTGCCTACCATTCAATAAATATTTAATAAACTAGAGGTCTGGTACAAAAATCTGTGCACAGGTAGGGTTCCTAGGCCTGGCTGCTGGCTAGGGCCTTCCTTCATTCTGTGTTGCCCCTTGGTGGTCAAGGCACATTATAGAGAGCAGTTGAACTTCTGGTCAAATTCCTAAGGGGACACTTTGCATCTTAACCTTTTATATATATCGATAAGTCTTTCTTTGTGTTCCCAGCTCATACATTTTAAGAAAAACAAGGAGTCAAGATTAAGTTTTTAAAAATAAGCAAAACATGCCATGAAGGCATAGATCAGTGGTTGAGTATCAACCTGTGAATCAGGAGATCACAACTCGATTCCCAGTCAGGGCACATGCCTGAATTGAGGGCTCAATCCCCAGTGTGGGGTGTGCAGGAGGCAGCCAATCAATGATTCTCTCTCATCATTGATGTTTTTATCTCTCTCTGTCTCCCTTCCTCTCCAAAATCAGTAAAAAATGTAAACCCTATCTAATAAAAGAGTAATATACAAATTAAGCATCACTTCATCACAAAGATGGCAGCACCCATAGCCAGAGATGGTGGCACCCAGTCATATCAACCCCACTGCTGCAGTGTCTGTGTTTGTCAGCCTGGCCAGAGTTTGAGGGGACCAAACAGCAAGGCTGGATCTGCCCTCAGACACAGCGGACAGAGCCTGGACAGCAGGGCTTGGGGGCTTCCTTCGCATGGTGGTGGCGGGAAAGCTACAGGTCTGGCAGACAGAGCACACTGCAGGGCATTGGAACTTTCTTTACATGGCAAATGGCAGCAGCAGGCAGAGAGTGGACAGCAGGCATAGGGGCTCATCTCCTTGGCTTCAGCAAAACCCTCAGGCCCCACAGAGAGCAGAGAACTACGGGGAGTGGGCCTAAGCCATCAGTAGGACATCCCCTGAAAGCTCCTGGATTGTAGAGAGTGCAGGTTGGGCTGAGGGTGCAAATTTCGTGCACCGGTCCTCAAGTAAATAAATAAAAGCAATACACAGCATCAAATAGTTTTTAAACTATTGGTTGTTCTAAGAAAATGATGGTACCTTCTTTGTTCATTTTGGTAAACCGATACTAAAATCACCAAAAATATAAAAATAACAAAAAAGATAACAAAATAATATAAGCATGTTATTTAAGCAAGTTAGTAAAAGGATATATACTTTAGCATTGAGGTATTTTCTCTGTAATTGTTATGACTGGTTAACATTAATAAAGGATTTCTATAATGCCTCATATATATGGATCAAAGGATAAAAATATATATGAATATTTTGATACAAAGAATCTATTTGTTAAAATCAATAAAATTCATTCCAGATTTAAAAAGATTATTCTTTAACATGATGAAAAAGGCTATCACAAGCCAATGTTAAAAATTATATTGAGCCGAGACCAGTTTGGCTCAGTGGATAGAGCATCGGCTTGCGGACTGAAGGGTCCCCGGTTCGATTCCGGCTGGGGGCATGTGCCTTGCTTGCGGGCACATCTCCACAGTGGGATGTGCAGGAGGCGGCTGATCGATGTCTCTCTCTCACCGATGTTTCAGACTTTCTATCTCTCTCCCTTTCTCTCTGTAAAAAGTCAATAAGATATATTTTTTAAAAAGATATAAAAAATTATATTGAATAATGAATTAGTACAGACATTTATAATAATAAAAGCATAATATGCTAATTAGACAAGATAGCTGGATGTTATTCCAGATGAAGCTGCCTCAGAAAGGCCTAGGCAAAGTGGTTAGGGGCAATCAGGCAGGCAGGCAAGCAGTTAGGGTTGATCAGGCAGGCAGGCAGAGTGGTTCGGGTTAATCAGGCTGGCAGGTGAGTAGTTAGGAGCCAGTGGTCCCAGATTGTGAGAGAGTGCAGGCTGGGCTGAGGGACTTCCCACCCTCTGCATGAATTTCATGCACCAGGCCTCTAGTTTTTTTTATAATCTAAGAAATTTCCATTATAATCAAGAAGTTATAAATTATAATTATTTATATTAATTAAGTGCTTCCTAATTGCTAGGAACTGAATCCAAATATTTTTAATACCCTTATATACTTTAGGAGTGTAGATACTGTTTTTCTCTCTCCATTTACAGACCAGAAACAAGGCAAGTACTGTTAGATAGATAAAATAAATTCTCTATCATTACATAGTTAATAAATAACAGAATTAGGACTTAATCTAGGTCCTTCTAATTTTAGGACTCATTTTCTTAAATACTCAGCACTTTCATAACTATCAAGAACATTAACCACATGCTCAGGGTATCAGCAAATTAGGAACACCAAATACTTTGTTGTTAGAATCTATTATTTGCTAGTTTAAAATAGTAGTTTTCATGGGGGAAAATGTGGGTACTCTCAGACATTCTTATGATTACGGTTCAATATAATGTTCAGTGGTTCCATCTAATGGTCAAAATTCAGTCTCCTTCTTTCTGCCTAAAGAGTTAATCAATAAAATTTCTATGGATTTATTCATCTGTTGATTCACATATATCCATTCAGAACCTACCTTGTGCTACAGATTTTCTCCAGGATGAGGGATATAGTGACAAATATAATTGGTTCTGTTTCTTTTAAGATACCATTTTTTATTCAATCAAAAGTATGTATGTATATGCACTAGTATATATATATATATATATATATATATATATATATGCACTAGTGTGTGTGTGTATATATATATAAATATATATATATACACACACACACATACATATATTTCATATTAGCTTCAGATGTATAGTATAGTGTTATACATACAATCACATACTTTACAAAGTGTTCCCTCAATATTCTAGTTACTCACCAGGCACCATACAGAGTTATTACATTATTACTGATTATATTTTCTATACTCTTATGATGCTCACAGTTTAGTGGAAAAACAGGAACATAAATTTCAAACAGTATAATATGCACAACAATGGGAAGTTATACAAGGGACACAAGTATCACAGAGGGGGCAATGATTGAGCTATCTGGAAGAGAGGTATGAATGGATATTTTTACCAAAGTCTTAAACTAAGTTACATTTGAGTAATGTTTTCAGAGGTCCAAAAGAATTAAACAAGAAAAAAGAAATAATAGCTTGCCATTTTTTTCAGCAAATAACCATTTGCTACATAATTAAGGAAATTTTTCTTACCTTATGAAATTAACATTCCCTGATAATTATGTAATATATGAATTTCTATATTATTAAACTGATCAAATGATCATTTTTAGATCTGTAGCATACTTTCAATATAATTATCATGACATAAAGCAAAAGTGAAATATGTTAGTGGCCTGCTTTTATTTTATTCACATCACATTTAACTATAGCAATACATTTAAATAAACATGTTCTCTAATAATTATATAACTAAATAAACAAGTATGCTTATATTTAAGATATCTTGAATTACTATTAATGTAATTATTGAATTTAAGGTTGAGAATGGATCTAGAATGACCATATGGTTGATTTCCTTGACTTTGGGTAGAGAAGAACTGTTGAAGGTCATTTAACAAAGAAATAGGCAGGGGAACTTCAAGTCAAATTTTTCTCTTTTCCTTTTTTCTTTTCTGTACTTTCTTTCATGGTGCCTAAGCCTAGCTCTTGTATTAAATAAGATTTATATTAGACATACATGAATATTATACAAGTGCAATACAACAATAAAATATTGGAGAATGCTTTTTGAAATATATAATTACTGTTCCAGCAATTTATCCCTTTATATTAATGAGGAAAGATTAAGCCAGCTTCAAATGAAATAGACAAAGCTTGTGTTAGTAGAGATGATTTTCCCCTTACAAAATATTTGCCACTCAATTGATGTATTTAGAAAGGCTAAGTGAGGGAAGAGGTGGCTCTACACAGAGCATTCTTTAAGTGTGGTCTGTGGACCACTACAACAGAGTCTCCCTGAGTAGATGTCTGACCTACCCTGGCCTTGTTTTATACCTTCTGAGTATGGATACTGAGCTTCAAATTCCTTTTGTATACTCTTGTTTGAAAACATTGAGCCATTCACTACCTATAATAAACTAGAGGCCTGGTGCACAAAATTTGTGCACAGGGAGGGGTGTCCCTCAGCCCAGCCTGCACCCTCTCTAATCTGGGACCCATCAAGGGATGTCTGACTGCCCGTTTAGGCCCAATCCCAGAAGGACATCCCTCTCACAATCCAGGACTACTGGCTCCCAAATGCTCACATGCCTGCCTGCCTGATTACTTCTAACCACTTCTGCCTGCCAGCTTGATCATCCCCTAACCACTCCCCTGCAGCTTGATTGATGCCTAACTGCTTCCCTACCAGCCTGTTTGTCCATAACTGCCCTCCCCTGCAGGCCTGGTAACCCCTAACTGCTCTCACCTGCAGCCTGGGTCCCCCCCATCCCTATAACTGTCCTTACTTGCAGGCCCGGTTGCCCCCAACTTCCCTCCTCTGCCAGCCTGGTCACCCCTAACTGCCCTCCCTTGCAGACTTGATTGCCCCCAGCTGCCCTCCCTTGCAGGGCTGGTCCCTCCCAACTGACGTCCCCTGCAGGCCTGGTCACTCACAACTGCCCTACCTTGCAGATCTGGTCCCTCCCCCAATTGTCCTCCCCTGCTAGCCAACTTGTGGTGGCAATCTTATGTCCATATTGGGGCAGTCATCTTTGACCACCTGGGGACAGCCATCTTGAGAGTTGGAGTGATGGTTAATTTGCATATTATTCTTTTATTGATAGGCTTAGATAGGATAGAGGCCTGGTGTATGGGTGGGGCTGGTTGGTTGCCCTGAAGGCTGTCTTGTATCTGGGTGGGATTCTCTTGAGGTGTGGGGTGGCCTGAGTGAGGGGCCTGTTGTAGTTTGCAGGCTGGCCATACCCCCGGCGACTCAAGTGGAGGCCCTGGTATCTGAGATTTATTTATCTTCTATAATTGAAACTTTGTAGCCTTGAACGGAGCCAAGCCTCCTGATCACTTTGTGGCCACAACCATTTATGTTGGGATTTATTTATCTTCTATAATTGAAACTGCATAGCCCTGAGAGGAGGCCAAGGCAGGCCTAGGCAGGCAGAAAACTTGGCTTCCTCCATCGCTGGAGGCAACTCAAGTTTCTTGCTCCCTCCAGCTCTGTGGCTGCCACCATTTTGTTGGGATTTATTTATCTTGTATAATTGAAATTTTGTAGCTTTCAGTGGAGGCCAAGCAGGCCATTGTGGGCAGAAAGCTTGGCTTCTTCCATCACTGGGGGCAGCTCAAGCCTCCTGTTCTTTTTGTGGCCACAGCCCTATAGGTTGGATTAATTTGAATACTCTCTTCTGATTGGCTGGTGGATGTGGCTTATGGGTTTAGCAGAGATATGGTCAATTTGCATATTGTTCTTTTATTAGATAAGCTAGACATTAAATTATTCAAAATGAGTATGTTGATTTTCTAGAGCCTTCGACTTCTTTTTTTCTTCTTTTATTTAGTCCATGAATAAACAGGTCCACTATCAAATTCTTGTTCATGATTTCTTCCAAGTGGAACTGGAATTAAATATTAGTTTCTTTTTCAGTTTTTCTTATAGCTCAACTAATCTGAATATTTATTCTTTCTTATTTACGTTTATTTCTCTTTATAAATTTATCTCCTTTTGTGCTTGGGAAAGAAAAAACAAGTTGGAGAGAGGAAATAAAATACATGAAAAATATAAATGCTGGAAATCACTGCAGGTTGGTGATTACTTGTTAGGTCAGTCTGGGAGTTTTAGATCTAAAATGTATATATTAGAGGCAAGCCCTAGTAAATTTATTATCCTATATAACACCAAACTCTAAAATCACTGAGTCAGATGTCTCACTGGCATTGAGGATGTCAATAAGGACTATGTGTGTCACCTTATAAGTTTCATGACCATGATAGTCAACTAGAAATGAATATAATGTGATTTTTTATATTTTAAAGTTTCCTTACTAATGATGAAGTCCAAAGGGGAAAAAAATGAAAGGTTTGGTAGCATTATGTCAGAAAATGTTTTTTTGTGGTTTTTTTTCCTCTATCATTCTTGGAATCACTGAAATGGACCAGCATCTAACTTTTTGGTATTCTTTTCTAACTTTCTTCCTTGCTTAGAATAAATAAGGTGAAAGTGGATTCATTTCTTCACCAATTCTGTAATTTATGAATACATTGTTGTTATCTCCTAATTTCTTTTGAAGAAGTGGTGATAGAAGAAGTTTAAGTTTAAAAATTTGACTCTCAAAAGAAATTTCAATCATTGTACTGTTGATATTTGGCTCTGTTGACTAATGAGTTTGCTGACTACTGCCCTAATTTAATGTTCTTTGCCTCCTTAAAAGTCTCATATAAATAACTATACAGACCAACTCTTTAGGAGGAAAAAATAAATGTTTTTCTCCTCCATTGTTGAAAAATGTATTTCTTAGGTCTACGTTTATACCTCAATCTGTAATTCATCTATCCAAACCAATTTCAGATTCCAACTCTATCTCATTATGTGGTACATTGCACTGTAATTATCTTCTTATATTTACATCTCTCTCTGTGAGATTGGAAACTCCTTCATACTAGAGTGGGAGACTTCTTCATTTCTACATAAGCAAAACCTAGGATCTATTGGCTTTAATAATGTTGTCTCTTAGTGGAATGGGACTGAACTTTGCTGAACTACAGCCACTCTTATAGAGGTTGATTTAACCTACTTATTAACTTGAAATTTCCCTTTCTTCCAATTCCATGACCTAAAAGTCAGGGACAAATTGGCCTTTCTATAGTCCTTCTCAGACTAATCACAATTGACTTCTTTTAATCATTTCATATCAGTGTGTAATTGAAAGTGTATGTTTATCTGAACCTATACTGTATGGTGAGAAAAATTTTCTATCAGCAATTATTACTTCCCCACAAATCCAGAGTCACAGTTGTAGCCTACACTTTTATATACTCAATACCTGTAATAAATTGTGTACTTGTAAAGGGTTGTGAGGATATATAAACACATATGTATATGCCGAAATATTTCTTTTACTCGTGCACAGAATTGAGTACATATATATAATCCCTGATCTCTGAAGGTATAATAAGAAAATGAATGCATTTAATTTAAAAATACTAATAACTTTATGCTCTACTACATGCCTTTATCTTAACATTCAAAGCTTAAATATAATAAAATAAAAGCAACTTCTTAGACTGTGCAGCTCTTTGGTCAAAACCACTCCACTGTTCATTGCTTTCAAGACAAGTTCTGACCTTTCCTGAGATACAGTTAAGAGATAACACACCAACATTTTTTTCTTGATAGAGATTTTGAGGGTTTCTCAAATGGGATTTGGAATTGCACATGCTAGGATAGAAAGCATCCACTCATTGTAATTCATCTGAAGCACTTTGTAATCTTGAGTCTTCCTATCTCATTCTAGAAATAAATAATGCCTCACAAAAGGTAGTATCTCTTGAAGCAAATTTAATTTAAAAATCTATTTTAAATGAGAACAAGTTGATGACACACTGTAGTACATGGTAGATGCTCAAAATATTCTGAGAAACAACTTTTGTGCATGCGCGTGTGCGCTTGTGTGTGTGTGTGTGTGTGTGTGTGTGTGTAAATGTTTTAAATAAAGGAGATAAACCATAGCAATTCTATTCCTTTTCAGGAATGGTAGAGATTATTATGATAATTCCTGTTCAAGTTTATTAATCTAGCATCTTTAATTAAAGTGGATAATGATGAAGTGTATTTATTTAACCAAAAATGTTTAATTTTACTAAAAAGAATATAATTTTATTGCTTTATTGCAGACAAACCAGATTGTTTACATGCCTGATGTAACTACTCCTGTCATTTGAGACTGGTATGTTTAGCATTTAGCCTAATATTTTCCTAAAAATCATTAGATAACATGAAAATCCTCAATACATAAAATCATATTTTGATAAAGTAAAAACTATACAAATAAATGCAACTAGTTTCATAAAGCCCTTGATTTAATAGTGTATATCACATTCTGTAAATATTAAAACCTGAATAATGAACATCTCAACATTGTTGATCATTCTGATTATAATAGAGATTAAAACTATGATTCATGTAAGTATGCCAAAAAGATAAAATTTTTGTTCACACATTTATGTAACATATTTTTAGTAGCTAATATGTGCCAGCCACTGTATAGTAATGAGTAAGACAGACATAATTATGACTTTCAGAAATCTTATTGTGTAATCTTTTTTTTTCTGTAAAGGACCAGAAAAAGAAAATAAAACCTGATAAGGATTTTATTATAGAAAATTACACAAGCTACAGCATGTCTTACTTTAAGTGAGAATGTGAGTGTATCTAAGAAGATGGCATTTCATCTGGAATCTGAAGATTGAACCCTTGGAGAATATTGTAGTGAGGGCAGCACATTCAGAGACCCTTCCCTGGGGAAAGCTTGGAGCAGTGAGTGTGGCAGGAGGCCAGTGAACTCTGGGAGAGCATCCTGAAATAAGACAGCAGACATGGCAGGAATATTCCACGCAAGGCCTTGCAGTCCATATTAAAGAGTTCGGGGTTTATGATCAATGTAATTGGAAGGCACTAAAGGTACTGGAAAGTCTGAACATCCAATTTTCATTTTAAGTATGGGGTGGGCAAAAATAGGTTTACAATTGGAAAATAATACAATAATTAATAAAAAATAATATAGGAATAAACTGTTTTTGCCCACCCTGTATGTCAATTTAACTCTCTTCAGAAAAGCTTTTCAGTATGTCAAAAGTGGAAACAGACAACTGCAGTCTAAAAAAACAAAAGTAATGGCATGTAAATTGGCTTAGGTTCTAAATACATTTTGAGAAATTTGCTATTATATAGGATTTGGGTGCATATCCAGGTTTTTTTTGTCTGCTCTAGGTTTATCTCTCTCCTGTTATATGCATCGTGGTGCTGTTGTCACTTAACAGTATAATTAATGACTAACCTCCCATGCCATTGAATAATTTTCTACAGCATCATTTTTTAGATACAAAATTTCACTATTTAGACATACTATATATTTACTTAAATATCCCCCTTATTTTTTTAACTCTAGAGTTGTTTCCTGGGCTCTACTATAATAAATAACTTTTCAATAACTTTCTACTCACAAAATCTTACTGCATGTACTTAATGATTTTCTCAGGATATATTTTTGGTGCAAAACCATTACATCCTCAGAGGCAAACATCCATCATTTCTGTGGCAAAGACTACAGAATAGTGAAGCTGAATGCAGATGAGGCTGTAGAATAGTCATGTGGGTTTGCTCATTAATAAATGACTCATTGCCACACTTCAGGGGTGCCCCCCTCATCTCTGCCTCTTCTCCCAAAAGAAGAAGATTCAAATTCAGCAGTCTAATATATTATTACATACCAGGGACTTTTAGGATTTAAACACTTGGTTGGACCTGCAACTATTAAGCTCACAATTGCTAAGGTGCACTTTCTTGGATCTCCTTGTTCTAAACCAGCCCATTGTTTGGATAACCATTACTGAACATTAATCCCTTCATGTCTGCAATAGGTTGAATGTTTGTGGCCTTTCACGATGTATATGTTCAAACACTAATCCCAAGGTGCTGGTATTTGGAGGTGGGGCTTTGAGGAGGTAATTAGGTCCTTTTGGTGGAGCCCTCCTAAATGGGATTGGTGCCTTTATTAGAAGGCCACAGAGCTAGCTGGCTCCCTACCCAGCATGTGAGGACTCAGAAATAAGATAGCTCTCCATAAACCAGGTGAGGCCACTCACTAAGAATCTGACCATGCCCGAACTCTGATCTTGGATTTCAAGCTTCCAGAACTGGGGAAATAAATGTTGGTTTTGAAGCCACCCAGTCTATTTTTGCAGCAGGTTTTAATGGCTAATATGCAAATGGTGGTAGAAGGTATTTGCCTATATATCTCTATTTGCCTACACATGTGTGTGTTTAAACACACACACACACACACACACACACATACTTTTCAGCTCATCAGGAGTTTCATGATGTTCCACCTGCTTTAAGAGCTTGATCAGAATAAATAGGGGTGAACTAGACTGTCATGTGGATCTTGGAAATAAATGAAATTCTGTAAAACCAATGACTTTCCCCCAAGATCATTGGCAAAACATTATTTTTGAAATCTTACTTTAAAAAAATTTTTTGATAGTTAAACATCTAGAATAAGAAGCCCTGGGTTAGAAAGCTTATGGAGTTTGCCCCCCTCACTTGTCAAAAACATTTTATAAAAAATGACAAGCTGCTGCTCTGCTTATGCAAAACTCTGGTTCAGTGCTAATGTATTCTCAGGGAGGAACTTTTATGACTCACTTCGTTAAACACTTGTAATATTGGAGTTAAATAATTTTTATTAAATTCAAACCTATTAATTTATATTAGTGCATTTTATATTTTGAAGTCTCTTTTCAAAGCACCAGTTCTTTTAATCATCTCAATAATCAGCATTTATGGTATAATACTGATGTCAAATGAATCTTAAAATTGAGTATCATTTTATAACACAAACATAAGCTTAGCCTCTGTATGTGTATGAGAAGTAGAAATGGCCAGCCAAAGCTCCCCATGCATAGCAAATGATACCACAAACCTACCCACATTCAAGCCTCCAGTCCTCACATTTTACCACATATAAGTTGCCGGTCCCTTTAGCATCGTGGAGAAAAGCTGGAAAATCTCTGTGGCAACCTGTGCAGGCCAGATGACACACACCTTCATATTTTTTCTACAAATGAGGAAAATCAAGCCCAGTAAAGCATCCATTTGTCCATTACCAGAGAACTACTGGGAAGGAGAGCAAAGCAGGAAAATTGTTTATACCTAATAGAGTTTTCTTTTCATTTTTCTTCAATTACCTAGTTATGTAGTTATCTATTTGCACTTTATTTATATACATAGAAATAAGGACATAGCTGCAAAAACTAGGGAAAGTTATTATAACCCTAAAAGGAGGTTTAAGCTGTAGATAAGCCCTAACATATCTAAAATTAAAGTATTCCATTTATTTGTCATTTTGAGAAAAAGATAAAAATTAATTAAAAGTTTATTATGCAGGCAGGGGTAGGTGGATGGGTGGGAAGAGGTCAACCACAGAACTTGTATGCCATATGCATAAACCATGGACACAGACAATAGGGTGGGAAAGTCCTGGAGCAGAGGCTGAGGGCATGCTAAAAGGGGTCAACATGGAAGAAAAGGAGATACATATGACATTTAAACAATAAAATTTTAAATAAAATGAAAGTTTGTTATGAAAGTTATATTTTAAATGAAAATTTCAGTTTTCTAATGTGCATCATTGTTATCCATGTTAGTTCTTCTTTTTTGCCTCCAAACATATTTTTATGTAAATTCTTAAAAGTAGGAGATGTTTTCTTAATTTCCTTTTCAGATTATTAATTGATTCTAATTTTGTGTGTTGACATTTACTCCTACTATATTGTTGAATTTACTTTTTTAGTTCTAAGTTTTATTTCTGTTTGTGTAATCTTTAGGGTTTTCTACATATATAATCATATTATTTGTGGTCAGATATAATTTCACATCTTCCTTTACAATTTGGTTTAAAACTTTTTTCTTGTCTAATTGGTCTGGCTAGGGTTTTGGTGCTGTGTTGACTAGAAGTAGCCAAATCGGATATCCTTGCCTAATTCCTGATTTTAGAGAAAATTCTTTCCGTTTGTCACCATTGAGTCTGAGGTTTGCTTTGTGTTTTCCATGTACAGTACAAACTTCACTCTGTTAAGGCAGTTTCTCCTATCCGTACTGTGTTGAGTATTTTGATCATGAAATGGTTTTGAATTTGTCAGGTGTTTTTTCTGCATCAATTGAGATGATTATTTCTGTTTTCCCTTCATTCTGTAATGAGGTCTAATACCATGATTTATTTTAGTATATTTAACTATTCTTGAATTCTAGGGTTGAATCCCATTTGGTTGTGGTACATAATCCTTTTAATATGCTACTGAATTCAGTTTCCTTGAGGATTTTGCAGCAATGTTCACAAAGGAAATCACTCCATAGTTTTCTTATAGCGTCTTTGTCTGGCTGGATATCAGGGCACCACTGGAGTCATAGAATGAGTGAGGAAATATTCTTTTATTTCAAATTTTGAAAAAGTTTGAGGAAGATTTGTATTAACAATTATTTAAGTGTTTGGCAAAATTCACCAGTGAAGCCATCAAGTTCAAAGCTTTTCTTTGTCAGGAGACTTCTGATTATGAATAAGACAACAGTTTCATTCTCAGTAGCATTAAAAATAGTAAAATATTTAGCATAGCCTATGGACACAAACAACAGTGTGATAAAGACCGTGTGTGTGTGTGTGTGTGTGTGTGTGTGTGTGTGTGAGTGTGTGTTTTGGAGGGGTGACGATGCCTGGGTGGAGGTGGCAAAGGGAGAGGAAATGAGTAACATCAGTGGTAGTGTCAACAATAAAAAGATTTAAAAAATTTAAAAAAATAATAAAATACATAAGAATTAACCAAGGTAGACAAAGACTTATACAATTAAAAGTGTAAAATATTCCTGAAAATAGGTAAGACATAAATAAATGTAAAGACATCTATGTTCATGGTTTGGAATAATGAAAATTATCAAAATGTCACTATAACCCAAGAAATCAATAAAATTAGCACAGCTTCTATCAAAATCCCAATGTCATTTCCTGAAGATATAAAAAAATCCATCCTAAAATTCATATCAAATCTCAAAGATCATCATATAGCTAAACAATATTGAAAGAGAAGAACAAATTTGGAGGACACATGCCTCCTGGTTTAAAAATATACTACAAACTATAGTAATCAAAACAGTGTGGTATTGTTATATAGACATAAATACCAGTGAAATAAAATAGAGGCCACAGAAATAACCCCTCACATGTGTAGTCAAATGATATTTCAAAGGGTGTTATTAAATAGAAAAAGGACCATCTTTTCAACAAATGGTTTTGGGAAAGCTGGATATCCACCTACAAATAATGAGGTTGGACCCTTACCTATCACCACTTAGAACAATTAACTCAAAATGGACCAATGGCTTAAATGTAAGACATAAAACAATAAAATTCTTAGACAAATGCATAGAACTAAAGCTTCTTCACAGCATTGGGTTTAACAATGATTTTTTAAATATGGTACCAAAGGCACAGTTAAAAGAAAAAATAGACAAATTGGACTTAATGATTTTTTTTAATTTCCATCAAAAACAATATTAATAGAGTAAAAGGTAATTTATAGGATGGAAGAAATATCCTATATAATAAAAGGCTAATATGCAAATCAACTGAACAGCAGAATGATCAGTCGCTATGATGTTCACTGGCCATCAGGGGGCAGATGCTCAATGCAGGAGCTGCCTCCTGGTGGTCTGTGTGCTCCCACAGGGAAAGTGCTGTAGTGGCGGCAGGAACCTCTCTCGCCTCTGTGGCAGCACTAAGGGTGTACAACTGACAGCTTAGGCCCACTCCCTGTGGATCTAAGGGCTCCTGGACTGTGAGCTGGTGCAGGCTGGGCTGAGGGACCACCCCACCACCACCACCACCAAGTGCATGAATTTCGTGCACTGGGCCTCTAGTTTGTTAATAATATTAATATCCAACATATGTAAAGTACTCATAAAACTCAACAACAATAAAAACAATCCAATTCCAAAGTGGGCAAAATTATTTTGAAAAACAATTCAAAAGTTGTTTTTTTTTTTTATTAAAAACCTGAGGAGAAAATTTTATAGAGGGAATAACAAAAAAATAAACAACAAAAAAGAAGCTATACAAATATCCAATAAGCACAAGAAAAATGTTCAACATAATTATTAGGAAAATGCAAATCAAAACCACAATGAAATACCACCTCTTACCCATTAAGATGGTTACTATATATTTAAAAAAGCATTGGTGAGTATGTGGAGAAATTGGAGCCCTTATGCACTGTTTTTGGCAATGTAAAATGGTACAGCTACTTTGGAAAATAGTGTGGCAGTTTCTCAAAAATTTAAAAATAAGTTTACTGTATAATTCATCAATTTCACTTTTTATATATATAATCAGAAGGTTTTTTTAATATATTTTACTGATTTTCTACAGAGAGGATAGGAGAGGGATAGAGAGTTAGAAACATCGATGAGAGAGAGACATCGATCAGCTGCCTCCTGCACACCCCCTATTGGGGATGTGCTCGCAACCAGGATACATGCCCTTGACTGGAATCGAACCTGGGACCTTTCATTCCGTAGGCCAACGCTCTATCCACTGAGCCTAACCGATTATGGCTATAATCAGAAGTTTTGAAAGGAGGATATCAAAGAAATATTTGAACACTCATCTCATAGCATTGTTTATAATAGCTAAAATGCAGAAGTAACCCAAGTATTTATGAACAGATGAATAAATATACAAAATGAGATAAATGTAATATAACATTATTCAGCATTCAAAAGGAAGGAAATTCTGACATATGCTTCAATGTGGATGAACAGTGAAGACATTATACTAATTCATTGAGTAGTCTTATATAGTACTCATGTAGTTCTTTATGTTTCAATCATATTCAATAAAGTGGTTTAAAAATGGTTAGAAGGTCAATTTTATGTTATATGTATTTTACCACATTAAAAACTTGGTGGGTAAAAAGCTGAGGAGGAAATTTTCTTGTCCCTCAGGATCCCTAGTGACTTTTGAAATGAAGCCTAATAAAGGAGCATGTAGTTCATTTAAATAACATATTCCTTGGAGTGCCCAGTCTTTAACTCATCTTAGCCTGTTTCTATATAGCTCAGTTATAAAATTCATACATTTATTTTTTAGAATGCTTGTCCCTAATACCTGATTTGTAATGATGTGTGGTCATATTGGAAGAGGAAAAATAAAATGTCCAGAGTTGAGCAGCTTGCATGAGGATGTGTTCTGGTAACTAGCAGTCTTCAGAAGTGTGTGTCTGTGAACTCTGAGTAGCTACTTGAGTCTCAGCCCATTTGGGTTATCCTACATCTTGACACAGGAAAGATACTTGTAAGAGACCCAGACCTTTTCTTATCAATGAACTACTGTGATACTGCATGTGTAACACATTTCAGAAGTATTCTTGGAAAAAAAGGTTGAAATTATTGCCTAACAATAGACTTTTTAGGTTTTTGTCAGAAGAAAAATGATAGGAATTTGAAGACATGAGAGTACATTGTGAGAGCTTAACTTATATAATAAAGATGTAATATTCAAATGGCCATTACACCTGACTGTGTAAGGGCTGGATCTGGGATCAGCAGGAGGGTGGGGCATTGAGTTACAAGCAGGCAGTGGAAAGCTACAACAGGGGGCAGGGCAACAAACTAGGAGGGGGAGAGCGGGGATGGGGAGAGCTACAGGAGGGTGGGGAAGTGGGTGGAGAGCTACTGGAGGGCCATAGTGAGCTACTGGCATACAGATTCTTGCACAGAGCTACTAGTCTCACAATAAAAAGCCAGGGAAACATATATCATATATTTTCCACTTCTTATTTTTGTTGTTCAGAATTTTTCAAACTTAAGTTCCAATCAAGAGCAAACTTTCCCTTCCTATATTTTGTTGGTCTTTATCTTGCACATAACAAGCCATGTGCAGTCATGAAATGGCCGCCTCACTTTCTCATTAATGCCAGGACATAAGTCATAGGGAATCTCATGAGCCGCCTAGCTCCGGCACTCATTTTGGTTTTGTTTTATTGCAACTTGTTGTTGTTGATTTTAGTTGAGTAAAAATCTACGTAGTCCTTCCGCTGGCTTGGTGGGAGCATTTTTATCTTTATGGCTGTGCAGTCCTGTTAATGACTCTCAGCATTTTTATTTTAATATGAGAAGTGTCTTGTTATTTTTAAGCAGAAAAGCCCCATAAAACAAAGAACTGTTCAACTCTGAGTGCTTCATGTGACTCCTAGCTTGCCTGGTTTGTAATTTAATTATGTACATATTATAAAATAAAATGAAAAATAAATTTTTAAGAAGGCTGAATCAAATTACATAATGCCTTTTCAATTCTGTATTCTCCATTCCTTTATTTTCCCTTCTTTCCTTCTTTCTTTCTCTCTCTCTAAATGTATGATTTTCAGCTCCAGGGGCCTCGGTTTTATCTTTACTAGAATGAAATTAATGGGCCAGATAATTAATTTGGCATCTCTGCTCTGGCCTGCAGAGACCGTTGTTCTAGTGGTCTGTTCAGAAGAAGAGAGCAACAATACTTGCATGCCCTATTGTTCAGTGTGTCCTGGGTCTTGCTACTGGGCTATCTTCAGTGCTCTGTTGACCTTTGAAATGGCTTTGAAACATAGCTCACATATATTTTCTCAGCCAGTTTGGCTCAGTGCATAGAGTGTCAGCCCTAGGACTGAAGGGTTTCTATTTCGATTCTGATCAGGGCATATACCTTGATTGCAGGCTCCATCCCCAGCCCTGGTCTGGGCATGTGCTGAAGGCAGCCAATCGATGTGTCTCTCTCACATGGATATTTCTCTCTGTGTGTCTCTTCCCCTCCCTTCCACTCTGTCTAAAAAATCAATGGAATAATGTCCTCAGGATTAAAAAAAAAAGGGAGCAAAAAAGAATTTAAAAAATGAAATAAGAAATCTGAATTGTAAACCTATTAAAATCTGAATTCTATACAACATAATTTCATTCATGGATATAATTAACCATTTATCATAATTTTTTAAAAAATAGATTAGTTTCAATAGAAGTGACTCACTGACACTACTGTCAGCTGCAAAGTTCCACATGAATGGTAAAATGTACATGTGCACATGCTAATGTAAGAAATAAGTATGCTGCATCTGCTTTCTTCTTTCAAGAGGAAAGCAAAGGTAGGTATTAAAATTATGTTGGCTTGCCTCTCTGAAAGATGAAATGGATGAACTCTGTGGGAAAGTATCAGGTGAGTGAGAACTTGGACACAAAAATTATCTCATCAGTGCATGACTGGCACCCAACCAGAACTTTTCCACTTGTTTTAACAAATTTTCAATTTAAACACATGACCACTATTTATGGGAAAAAATAACTACATGAAAATAATGTTGCTAGCATGTATCCATTGGGAGTAAAGGTGATATGAGGAAGGGGCTGGTTATTGGAGACCTGTCCTATGTTCCTCATATTAAGTAATATAGTGAACATGACATTAAACATATATCATTCATTTCTAATACTGTTTACAGAATCTTTAGAGCAAATGTTAGAAATTCTGGTGCCACTCATGAGGCAAATGCTCTAAATATTTAGCTTTGATGAACTTCAAAGCACACTGTTCTCTTTTGTCATATACACAAGGGCTCTGGACTGTGGAACAAAGGACCACCTTCCCATCTGGAAACTTAGAGAGAGAACGTCCCTGAGCCAAGTGCTGTCATCTGGAAATTTAAAAAATAATCCTCTAATTTTCTAAAAGTATTTCTAAATCTACCACTCCACATTCCAAATAATAATAATAATAATAATAATCAAGATTTTTGAATATTTCTTATTGGCTATATACTGAACAAAAGTGATTTTAGCTGGTAAACCATATAAAGGTACATATTTATAATATTTTTATAGTATTACATATAAAGAACTATGCCAAAGTCATGTACTGATCTTACCCAACAGCCAGTCAGCACGGCCTCAATTTATAGAGCACAGGGCTGTTGAAGGCATTTTAAGCAAGGTAGTGAAATAATCAGATCCTCTTTTCTGTTTTTCTCCTCTCTTTTCCTCCTCCATTACCCCCCAATAGTCCATCATGATTTATTTGACCAATCAAGGATTGGGCTGTCAGTTGCTTTACAAGTTTTTGTTCTATTAGGATGCCTTGGCCAGTTAAGAAGTCTTCCTTAGCATGAACCTTACACTGCCACATGAGTGTATGAGTGAAAGTCAGACAAACACTTATTTGGAAAATTACAATGTTGAGTAAACAGGATTGTGTGGAAAAGGCTAAGGGTTATAATGATATTAAGCACCCTCTTAAAATAGAACCATCTTCACTATCTCTTGTCAGCTCCCACCTTTCCCTCCAGTATATGTCATTTCACACTTTCACACTTGTATTGTTCTGGACTGCATATTAGCAGGAACCCATAAGAAAATTTGCAAGTATTGACACCAAATCCAAATTTCACTTCTCAAGTTCTTTACTGTGCTATGGCCTCAGAAAACTCTCTGTGATAAACAGCAACTTGGCACAGGGAACCACTTGAGCTGTAAAACCTGCCTTTAATTACTATAATCATTTGTCCCCAAATAGAGTGATTCAGTAAAGGGAAATAATAATCTTTGAGTAGCACCCTATACAGCATGGGACGTTAGCCTTTCTTCTTCAAATAGCTGATTTAAGAAGTTAATTTTCTATATCAGAAGTGATTTGTTCTATGATATCACTCTGGCTCCAACTCCATCTTACTTTTCTAACATTTTCCCTCTTATCCTCAGTTTTTCTTCTACTGTCCTTCCTTTCTTTTGTATTTTATTTTTCTTCTTCTATTCTTATTTTTTCTTCTTTCTATTTATAATAACTTGATAGTTTATACATCATTACAATCCAACATAAATGCATGTTAGAATGTATATTTTATTATATTTATACTAGAGGCCTGGTGCATGAAATTTGTGCATAGGTGTATGTGTGTCCCTCAGACCAGCCTTCACCCTCTCCAGTCTGGGACCCTTCTCACAATCCAGGACTGTTGGCTCCCAACTGCTTGCCTGACTGCCTGCCTGATTGCCCCTAACTGCTTCTGCCTGCCAGCCTGATCATCCCTAACCACTCCCCTGCCAGCTTGATTGATGCCTAATTGTGCCCCTGCCAGCCCAGTTGTCCCTAACTGTCCTCCCCTGCCATGCCAGGCTGATCACCCCTAACTGCCTTCCCCTGCAGGCCTGGTCCCTCCCAACTGCCCTCCACTGCTGTCCTGATTGCCCACAACTGCCCTCCTCTGCCGGCCATCTTATGGCGGCCATCTTGTGTCCACATGGGGACAGCCATTTTTGACCACATGGGATCAGCCATCTTGTGTATTGAAGTGATGGTCAATTTACATATTACCTCTTTATTATATAGGATATATAAAAACAAATAGAAACAAAAATATAGCAAGTGTCATATCCTGTTATAATATTTAGCCTCTGCAATTGGAGATTGAGTAACCTGCACCCATTATGAAGGTAAAGAGATGAACTGAGATTGTTGCTGGTGGTTATCCTGATTGTCCATGTTGTTGTTGTGTGTTGGGGGGAGGGAGAATTAAAATAGTTCCTTCACAATATCACAATGTTGGTGATGTTTTTAATCTGAAAGCATATTTATCTTACTTATATATTTAATTTGGACATTAAGAATACAAAGTAAATAACAAGATAAACATGTTCTTCTTGGGGAATGCTACAGATAGCCTCATGTTTGTTGCAAAATGCCAAAGCAGATCTTCTGAAATATACACAGTAACAATGTGGGCGAAAACAGTGTAAGGAGTGTGTTTTGACTTGTTTTTGATTGATTTTAAAATATGTCTTTATTGTTCAAAGATTAGAAAATAGAGGGTGTATACAGAAAGTAGAAAATTAATAAATCTGGCCAGAAATTTTTATTGATTAAATACTTTTGGCAATCATGGGAGGCAATATTGGGTAGGTAGCTATCACTAACATACAGAAATGTTGAATACAAATGAATACCAATGGGTAATAATACAACATTGACATTTGGAAACAAAGAAATAAAAAAACAATAAAAGGGGTTTAAATTCAGGTAGTGCAGGAGGAACTACTAGTATATTTATGCAGAATAATTAGGAAGCTGTTGGCATACTTAGGGATCAGAATATCGTGATATCTTGCTAATAGAAGTCATG
Source organism: Lasiurus cinereus (assembly GCA_011751065.1). Classification (NCBI taxonomy): domain Eukaryota; kingdom Metazoa; phylum Chordata; class Mammalia; order Chiroptera; family Vespertilionidae; genus Lasiurus; species Lasiurus cinereus. The sequence goes on from JAAGEH010000389.1 coordinate 4,244,187, forward strand.
TGATAAATGCTGTTAGATTGAATGAATAAAGTAATCAGTTAACATTTAATCTATACATGGTTAATGAAATTAAAAATAAAAAGGAAGAAAGATCATTCATATAACAAAATGAGAGAGACAAGTATTGATAGCGATGTGGGAAGTAAGGAGATGCCAGTGGCCGAAAACTTGGTAGAAAGAGAAATATTTTGTATTCTAAAAGCAATTATCTCTATAACTGGTATTACTGGATAATTAAAATAAGCACAGAAATGCAATAATTCTCCTTTATTTTCATCTTTTTATTTCTGTGATGTTGTGTGTGTATGTATGTGTGTGTGTGTTTGTGTGTGTGAGAAAGTGAGAAAGGAGGAGAGGAAAGGAGAGAAAATGAGTTTGTGTTTCTACTCTGCAAAGTTAATAATGCTAGGGATAAATCGAATATATTTTTTTTAATTCTTAAGAGAAAGAGCTATTTGGAATGAGTGGGCAAGCAATAATGAGTTAAATTGAGTTAAAGGTGACCATGAGACCTGTAGGTGGTGGTGATGGGCGTGAACTCCTCTGAGAGAACAAGAATGGAGAGGTAGATTTAGAGTTAAATACAAAGAATTAGTCTTTTTGAAGGACCAATTCTATTACAGTTTAGAGGACACATATTTATATAATAATGTTGAATGATAATGTTGTGTTTCAAAAGCCCAACGGAGAACAGAAAATAAAATAGCTTAAATTAAATATACGTTGTTTTAATACACATTGGTGTTTTTAGAAAGTTTTAAGCTTACAGAGTATTAAATTATCAGCAAACCTAACCAAGAACTTATTTTCCCCTTTTTATTGAATTTATTGGGGACACTGGTTAACAAAATCATACAGATTTCAGGTGTACAAATCCATATCACATCATCCGTACACTGTCTTGTGTTTTCACAACTCTGAGTCAAGTGTCTGTCCCCATTTATCCACCTGTACTCTCCTGAAGCTTTCCCTCACCTCTTCCCCTCGTCATTCACCACATTGTTGTACATGTTCATGAGGGTTTTTCTCTCTTTTCTTAGTTCATTTTGTTCATTAGATTCCACATATGAATAGAATGATATCGCTCTTGTCTTTCTCTGACTTTATATATAATGTTCCTAGACAGAGATTTGTTTTGGAGTGGTACATTTCTATGTCTCCTAAAGAGAAAAACATATTGGTCCTCACTGAGTTAGATCTCTTTTTATCTAATTGACAACTAAATCTCCTCCATTCTGCACCATATGAAATTCCTTGGTTCTAAGTTTCAGAGGCCAAGTTCAAAGATGTAGTCCTCTTGGAATTTTTACCAAAAAAAAAAAAAAAAGGCAGTTCAGCTTCTTGTTTTAGCAGTTATGTTCTTCCATATGTTCCAACAGCTTCACTTTCTACTCCAGAGTTCACTGCAAGGCCCTTATGGATAAAATGATTCAATTGCCTTATATACAGTGGCAAAGAGGGCATTATGCAAAGTGAGATTAACTAAATAGGTGATTGTCAAAATTTAGCCAGAATGGGAACACTCAGTTGCTGCAAAGGCCCCTGGAAATTTTCAAAAGAATCAAGTTTTTTTCTAAGTATTGATTATTGGTGTAGGCCTCCTAGGATGTACAGCCGGTAAGAAAAGGAAGGTGCATATCCATAGAGATAAAGGAGGAATATCCAGCTCAGATGTCCTTATCAACAATAACTAAATGTAGAAGATAATCTTAACAGACAGTTCACATATGTCATCTCATTCATTTCTCACAATAATCTTAGCCAGGCTATTGTATTTATTTTACACACTTTGAATTGGAGAAAATGAAAATTCAAATAATTTACTCTTTATACCACAACTGCTCAGTGGTAGAGACTCAATGTGAATTTTTGCCAAAGTCCTGTTTCTTCTACTACACAGTTTACCTCTTTTTTTTAGTGGAGGACAAAAGTCTAAGGCATTTAGCCCTAGCCGGTTTGGCTCGAGTGCCAGCCTGTGGACTGAAGGATCCCGGGTTCGATTTCGGCCAAGGGCACATGCTCAGAATGCTGGCTTGATCCCCAGTGGGGGTTGTGCAGGAGACAACCAATCAATGATTCTCTCTCTTCAACTATCGGCTCCTCTCCCCTCCCCTCCCCTCCCCTCTTCTCTTCTCTTCTCTTCTCTTCTCTTCTCTCTCTCTCTCTCTCTCTCTCTCTCTCTCTCTCTCTCTCCCTCCCTCCCTCCCTCCTTTCATCTCTGAAATAAAAATAAATTTTAAAAAATCTAAGGCATTAGGGAATTGTCTGGCTAAGTTGCTGAAGCTTAGGGTACAATGAGGAAGAAGAGAGAAGCAATATGTTGGGAAAGATAGCCTGTGATACAGATGGGAGTATCTTGGCTCTCATGGTGCCTGTAATATAATGCTTTTAACTGAGAGAGTTAGAATCAGATGTGCGCCTTATAAAAGGGCCTTTATAAAGGAGATTCTGGGTTGAATAGAGAAGATGAGTTTGGAAGGGAGAGTGAAGGAACGGAAGGACGGTCACACAGATTGCCTACTGTTTTTTATACCTTGATGATTTCAGTGCTCTCTAATCTCACTTTTTAAAAACATTTTTATCTCTTGTTCTGCATTATGTTCATATACGTTTTTTCTGTGACTATTCCTCTTTTCACATACTTTTTAACTGTATTTTAGAGGTGGGAGAAGAATTATAAATAATAGAAATCGATCTTTACTTTATAGTGCTGATACCATGTTTTTATTTATTTTTTAGTTGTTCCTTTAAAAGTGATTATAAATTGAGAAAATAGATCTGGGGTTTGGGGAATAGTCCATGCTGTCTTACGCTATCACATCCACATTGATGGGGTTTTAGAATTACTTACATTGCCCTAGTGAGGCCTTTGGTCACTTAAGTGCCAAAATCTTCAATTTTCCCCTTTGATCCTCACCAGACATTTTCAATCTAAAGAACACTTTGAAGTCTTACCTACCCTTATTTTGTCATCACATGCCTTTATACACAGAGTTATGTATAAAATATCCCTATATTATATTTTGTCTTTTCATGTGTAAACGTATGTGTGATTATTAATAATACAAGCACATATCCAGGTATTGATTATATCGGTAAGAGCTGTCACCTCAATCCAATATCAATGAAGGAAATAAAAAGAGAAAAAAAATATCTTAAAAAAATTTCTCATTTGACTTTCTTAGAACATAAAAAAGTGAAAGACATCTTTTATATTATTTGCAGTTCTGCCTAAAATTTACGTTCTCATATTTTGACCCACTTTTTTTTTTTTAGATAATCTTACATGTTCCTTTTACCTAATTTGTTCTCTTATTTCCCATTCTTGGTTCATGTTTTCCTGAACTTGTTTAAAGCTTTACATTCTAGAAAGCCTACTCCAGCTCTCACTAATTACCCTCTTTTCTCAAGTTTTTTTCTTTCATTAAACATAAAGCCTGCCTTTGGTAACTCTGCTCAAAGTGCCATTTAACAAAACACTATGCACAGAATGATTTTATTAACAAAACCTCACAATATATGTTATATTTCACAAGGTACTTTTAAATCCCTCCATCACATTGTTTAACAACCTTTTATTTGCATCAGTGGTGTTCTGATAAAAATCTTACAACTGGCTCTTCTGAATGTGAGGAGTCCTAGTGCATAATGGTTGCTAGTTTCTGTGTTATAAATATATCCATATTACCTAATTTCAAGCTACTGATGTAACATCATTGAACACGGGTCTGGGAAAAGGTGTTCAGGATGAGTCAGCCTAAGCCAGGTCCTGCACACCACTAGAACTGAAATTCAGGAAAATTTATGAGTTGTATGAGCTCCCACAATGATAAAAGATGGAGCAGGCATTTGGATCCTTGTCTTCTGATTCCAAATAAATTATCTTCACAAAATAGACTGTCATTCAATTATATATCTTATGTTGGCCTTCTAGTACCAGTTGATCATAATAGAGTCACTCTGAACTGCGCCCATTGCATTCTACAATCCAGCTACACTATGTCTGTATGCAATCAGTAAACCACATGGACAGACCTGCCACTTGCTTCCAAGAAAATACTTGCTTCCAAGAAAATAAGAATAAAGCTATAAATTAAACTCTGCTTTTGTTGGACTATAGATCATTGGTTCCCATTTTATGAACTAACCTATAATCTATATCTGGTTCTATATTAGTGAAATTATTATATTAATGAGTCTTCAATAGATACCTTTAATACGTTCATTATGGAAATGATTTCTGCCCCCATTTTCCCACTCCAAATATATCTGAAGTAGAATCTTCCCTCCTCGGACATGCTAATATTCTCTGCCAGTTCCATTCAGAAATCTAACCTAGCTCGCACAGGAAGCATTAAGCCTTCAATATTTCACAACCTACTTTGGGATGGAAATTGTATCATTTATAGTTTAAATATGCATTTTTATTACCCTTAGGTAAAACATTTACTCAGATTTTCTGGTCATTTGTATCTTTCTTCTATTAATGAATGTTTTACATGTTTCTGTTTATAGTTGTTTTCAGTAGCTAAGTAACTTTTTACTTCTGTTGAATACATAACTTATAATGGAACTTATAAATCAGCCATAATTTATTTAATCAGTTCACCATCACCAATATTTATATACTTTCCAGTTTTTCACTTTTATAATTAACATTGTGATTTCTAAAATTTTGTAGCTATTTCTTATTGTTTCCCTAAGATAAATTTGTAGACTTTCACTTAAGTCAAATGTTATGTGGACATTTAGGGATTTTGCTTATTTTGCCTATGTTTCCAGCAATAAAGTTGGCCAGTGTAGCTGCCCATCTGTTGGCTCTCATATCTGCAGAAGGATGTGTATTTAGTCATTGTTTTGGGTCCAGCCTTCGAAAATTTGTATTGGTATAGGTCCTTCTTGGGTAGGATATCTGAACAACTAAACCTTCTGACAATTAAAGGTGAGAAGATGCTGCTAAGAAGGCCTCCAAAGCTCACACAAATGCTTTTGAATAATGTTATATCAAAGGCAGGGAAATCTTTATAATTTAATCTTTGAATGTTGGACCATGATGAAAAGAATTAAGGTGGAATTACAGCCTCCTTGAATTGCTCCCTTAGGAAATTTGAATTTAAGAGAGAAGAGGATTGTTACAAGTAATATTACTATGATCTGATTATCAGAAAGTTGAAAGTGACAGTCCGTAAAATACTTAATTTAGTCAGTCTCTTAGATACTATTTGCATACCATCATTCAAGGAAGAAATTTCCTAAATGAATAAAAATATAAAGAAAACCCAGGTTGTAGAAACAAAGAATTATGCAAGGTGTATGCACTCTTCGAAGGCCTTCTTTCTCTCTATTTGGTTCTGAGCCTCTTACCTGCTCTGACAAACTGCAAGTTTCTGCTCCTCTATTGTGGGTTTCCACTCCTCACCATACTTTGAGGCTTTATAATAATGTGTTCCCTTCAACTCAGTTAAAAACACTCCATTTAGCTTCCCAGCATTTAGCTTAATCTTTTTTAAATATGTTTTAATAACTGTTAAAAGATTACAGAATTGTATATTTTATCCAAACTATACCTAAGCCAACTCTTACTTCAAATCAAATTATCTTAGCAAAACTTCTGGGGGAAAAAAGAACCAAACAAAGGAAATAACTGAATAAAGATTTATTTGCAATTAAATTTAAAAAAGGATTTCTGCCATAGCTGGTTTAGCTTAGTGGATAGAGCGCCAGCCTGTGGATTGAAGGGTCCCAGGTTTGATTCTGGTCTAGGGCATGCACCTTGGTTGCAGGCACATCTCCAGTAGGGGGTGTGCAGGAGGCAGCTGATGTTTCTCATCGATATTTCTAACTTTCTATCCTTCTCCCTTCCTCTCTATAAAAAATCAATAAAATATATTTAAAAAAAAGAAAGAAAAAAACTTATGCTAAACTCATGCTATAAGTAAAATGAGTAGTTTGTGATATTAAATTGCCATTAATGCTTTGCAACTGAAAACATCAACCATTTATTAAACACCTTCTACATTCAGGTACTCTGCTAGGCAACATAGGCCCTGTCCATATCATCTGTCCTAAAATAAGCCATAAATGAAATAGTCTGATCTCTAGGTAATATAGGCCATGCAAATAATCTTCTTCCAACTTCTGATCAGCATATGTGGATAGCGTAACACTGACTGATATTTTTTATCTCAAACTCCAACTTGACATTTATAGCAGCATGCTCTTAATGTTCAAATTTAACCCCCAAAATCATTTTCTATTTTTCTCAATTTATGACTTGCATCACTCAATTTAAATGGTATTTATTGAAGCCTATTGAGGTGAGTACATGAGTTACAGCACAACCTGGTTATGAAGAGGTACAAAAATCCCAGAGTTTGATGAAATGACAGCTTTTAGAGGAACCATAAGGCAAATATACAGGAAAGAGACATAATAAAAATAGCAACAATCAGTTAGTGAGTAGTCTGGTAGATGTCAGACAACACTTTAAGTGATCTTCATGTCTTATTACTATTTTTCAGAATAACCCAACAAGGCAAGTATTCTATTTCCATTTTGTAGAGAAAGAAGATCAGAGAAGTTAAGTGATGCCTCCACATTCATCCACCTTTAAGAACCATAGAAAGCTACTTTAAGACAAAATACATCATGGCACTTCCCATTTGAAGGACCCATCCTCATATGATCACATATCATATTAATTAGAATATTTCCTATATTACTTTTAAAGACATTGAATTAAATATTTATTACTTTCAATTTTTCATATTGAGCCAATATTATATATATGTGTATTATATATATATATATATGTGTGTGTGTGTGTGTGTGTGTGTGTGTGTGTGTGTGTGTGTTTGTGCTCTTAAAACACCTTTTGCTCTTGGCACTTAGACTTTAATGCCTCTCAAAAGGAATGATGACCCTGGAGCTGGGACTAGAATCTATTTTGTCACAGGTTCACATCTGTACTTTTTATTTCTTCTGTTTTGCTGAGAAAAAGGGATTAAAGACGAGATGACCTAGTACAGATTGTACACCACAGAATGTCTCTGTAAGTGTTAGAGCAACCTGAGTAATGGAATGCATTATGTCACTGTGGTGTAGGCAAAGTCCTCCGTATTATGCTAACACTTTGCATCACAGAGATCTAAGGTTTTTATTCCAGGTATCTTATCAAGTCAAGAAGATGCTGAAGACTATAGATCCTATTCTGATTTGCTGCCCCTTCCATAATGGGTAGCATGAATTACACACATTATATAGACTCACTACATGCCATGTGATAGGACATTTCCTAGAAAATTAAGTCTAGGCTTCTGAGGAAGGATGTAAAGATGAGGTTTATGGAGACACAAATGTTCCCCAGAAGAATGTATGAACAGAGATAATCGGATCATGGCATTGTTTAAAATGCAGTATGTTTTATGTATGTAAATTTCTTTTATGATAGGTAAAGGAGTAGCTTAGGGTAAGAAAATATATGGAAAATCAACTTAGGAGGACCTCTCAGTTTGGTTTTCCCATCAAATACAAAAAAATTAAACTCTTTTGCTCTCTAATCTTACCTCCTCCTCCTCTAGTATCTGTGCTAGCTCCTTTCTCAGAAGCTGGCCAACTTGTTCATTTTCAGCATCTCAAGCATATTTTCATCTCACAGCCTCTGCACTTCCTGCTCATTCTGCCTGAAATGTGTTCTCTCAGAGAGTTACATGGATGGCCCTTTAATTTAGGCAGAACTATTCAAATGTTACTTCCTATCTAAAATAATCGACTCCAGATATAATATATGAAATATTAAATAAAGTAAGAACAAATCCTAACCAGACTACTGTACTATTCATCTCCCTTGATATCTATTTCCTTACTTAGATTTATTTTGTACATTATTCATAGCACTTATAACTCAGAACTTCATCATAGGATTCAATGAATCAATTCACGCAAAGTGCTTAGAACAGCGTTTGGCACTTTGTAATTTCTATGTAAATGTCTGCTGAATAAATAGTTAGTCTACCATATTTTGCAGAGAGGAAATGGAGTCTCAGAAGTTAAGTGCTATTTACCTGGTTGGATGAGATCCTTAGTTGCTGTTATATAACCCGAGGCTCAGTGTGATTATGGTAGTTAACTGACCTTTCTTCAGTCTCCTGCTGCTGAATGGCTATTCCAATTTTCAGTATTTTTTAACTGAGACAAATAAGTAGAAATCTGATGCAAGGCACATTTTTAGCTTTACCAAACAAAACTAAATATTAGAGACCAAAGGGCCATATTTAAGATGTAATATTTTATACATGCAAAGAGAAAAGGTTTGCTGTTCTATAAGCATTAATATTAACTTCTATAAGTATATTTTTTAGGTTTTTTAAAAAATGCATCTCTAATGCCAGAGAAGTAAACTTGACCTACAGAGATTTGTGCAATACTAAAAGGGACCGATCACAAGCATAAAACTTAATTGAATGCTAATATTTTATCTCAAGAAGTTATGAAAATATTTTATTCAACTTTACACTATATATATGTTTGTTTATTTAAGAGAGAAAGAGGGGGAGACAGAGAGAAACATTAATGAGAGAGCCATAGATTAATTGGCTGCTTCCTACATTCCTGTACCAGGGATCAAGACAGCAACCCAGGCATGTGCCCTGAACCAGAAATCCTTTGGTGCATAGAAAGATGTCCAATCAGCTGAACCACACTGGCCAGGGGTCTATGTATTTTTTAATAAGAAATAAACTTTTTTGCATTGAGACTATTATAACTTTGAGTTGATTTTTTTCATTGCAGCCTAGTTTATCATAATATATAAATTAATAGCAGAAGTAGAATTTTCTATGACTTAAATCTTAAATGTGTGTCATTTTGTGTGTGCTTATATCCTATATAATAAAGAGATAAAATGCAAATTAACTATCACTCCAACACACAAGATGGCCACCCCATGTGGTCAAAGATGGCCACCACAAAATGGCCAGCAAGAGAGAGCAGTTGGGAGGGGACCAGGCCTGAAGGGGGAGTACAGTTGAGGGTGACCAGGCTGGCAGGAGAGGGCAGTTAGACATAATTGAGCTGGCAGGGGAGGGTAGTTAGGGGCAACCAGGTTGGCAAGGGAGGGAAGTTAGGGATGAACAGGCCATCTGGAGAGGACCTTAGGGGTGACCAGTCTGTCAGGGGAAGCAGTTGGAGGTAACCAGGCCTGCAGGGAAGTATAGTTAGGGGCAATCAGGCCGGCTGGGAGCAGTTAGGCATCAATCAGGCTAGCAGGGGAATGGTTAGGGGGTGATCAGGCTGGCAGGCAGAAACAGTTTGGGGCAATCAGGCAGGCAGGCAGGCAAGCAGTTGGAAGCCAGCAATCCTGGGTTATGAGAGGGATGTTTGGTGGGATCAGGCCTAAACAGGCAGTTGGACATCCCTCGTGGGATCCCAGATTGGAGAGGGTGCAGGCTGGGCTGAGGGACACCCTCCATCCCTCTTGTACCAATTTTGTATACTGGGTCTCTAGTATATAAATAATGTTCTAAGTTACTTACAACGTATTAAAATTGGCATTCCAGGCCATGCACATTGTCTGTTAACTTACCATATTTCTTGCCATATTCATAGGCTTCCCATTTTGGGAATCAAAGACCTAGATTTTGTGTAACTTCTGGTATTGTAAAGATGGCTCTGCTTCCATATCATAGATGGAATGCTTTGGAAATACACTTTATGCCACAATATCCACCTTCTTTGCTATGAATACATGTTGTGTGTGTGTGTGTGTGTTTTCCCTTTAAATTTCTAATATACTGGCATTGAAAAGGATAAACAATATCAATTTGGAGTGAGTAATATCACAATAAGATAATATTTTCTAACTCACCTCACATTGAATTTAATCAATAAAGGTTGTCAATAAGTTATTTTTATATCTGATCTTTGTTATATTGTTTATTTCTTATTAGTACTCAATTGACCTGTTTTATTTTATATTTAGAATTTACTTCAAGGGATAGAATGAAAGGGCTTCCACCTGTGTGCTTCCAACATACTCACAGGACCCAGTTACCAAGTGGGGATACTTACCAGTTGTTATCATGGTCTGGGACTAACTTGCCAAGAGAACCTTTGTAAAACACATGTAAATATTGTCTTCTATTACAATGATTCTGCATCCTATCTAATAAAGAGGGAGTACACTAATTGATTGTCACATCCTCACAAAGATGGTGGTGCCCACAGCCAATAAGGAGGGAATATGCTAATTTCTGTCATGCACTCAAAGATGGCAGCACCGACAGCCACAAAATGAGGGCACCCAATCCCCTCAGCTCCGCTAGGGTGGCGGGGGGGGGCACCCCCAAGTGGGTCTGGCTACTCTGCACACTCTGTTTCTGGAGTCCCCCAGTCCCCTTAGCCCCCTAGTTGCCCATGGCCAGCTCAAGGTGCAGGCAAGCCTTGGATGGCAGCTGCCCAGCTTCTCAGGCCTTCCTGAGGCTCAGGTAACCAGGGCTGGCTGAGGCTGTGCTGCTGGCAGTGGCAGCAGAAGAGGTGTGATGGGGAGGCATCTCCTTCCTCTGATCACCGAGTCGCCTCCTGCCCCTGAGAGATCCTGGACTATGAGAGAGGGAAGGCTGGGCTGAGGGACCCCCTGCTCCAGTGCATGCACTGGGCCTTTAGTGTTTTAATAAAATAAGAAAGTATGCTCTGTTCCCATGTGCCAAGCTAAGTGGTTGTTTCAGCTCTAATGAATGAGATGGGAATGGCCTCATGCCAAAGGGGGACTAAATGCAAAAAAAATGGGGCGAGTTTAGTTCTTCTACCTTATAATGGAATTAATACATTCTACAGACCTATGTTCACTTTACTAAAGAAAGAAATGACAAGGGGTTTGGGCTATGAATTCCATTGTTAATTTTATTCTTTCTTTTAGCTACACTGTGCTCATTTAGAAAATGAAATGTATTATTTCCTTCACAGAGGATTTTCTTTCTTAATAAGAATCTATGTGTATTGTATTGGGTAATAAAAAAAGAGCTCTAGGGACAGCTCAATACTAATAATGTTATCCTTACCTGGTACCTCTACCTATTCCATAAATCGTCCGAGAAGTTTAGAAAACCAAAGACATCAATGGAAGAAAGATGACATTAATCAGCACCCCTATATCTGCCTACCTTTTTAATCAAAGTAATATCTTCTTTCCAAATGGCTATATTTTAGGTAATTTATGTATAGTGTAGGAAGAAAAGAAGAAAGGAAAGAACAGATGGAGGAAGGGAAAATGGAATGCAGAAAGGTAGAAAGGGAGAGGCCGAGGAGATAGAGAAAACATTAGTGGTAATAGAGTAGGAAAAGAGAGAAAAGCATTCTTTACTGTGATTTGAGGCTGTATCTGTGATGGAGGAAATAATCTCCACTTGTCTTGTAAGCAGAGACTATCCTTCTTATTCCCGAGAGCATTTAGAATTAGAGAACACTGATGGTGAGGTCCTCAAAGGAAAAAGGCCTGCAGACTGTGGTTCACAGTCAACATGCAGAGTGAAAAAGACTCCATTGGCAATAAATTTCTGGATATATTAGATATGGCTTTGATACTAAGACTACTAGTGGGATGTCCTTATTTTGTTAATCCCAAAAATCACTGGTCAGGGAGTGGGAAGCAAAACAATGAAAATAAGGGAGACAATAAAAGCTGATATTAACCTAGTATCTGGACCTGAATCCTGGTGGGCAACTCTGGCAGACAACCTGGGAATCCTTTCCTCACAGTTATTCCCACTTAGTGGCAAAGGATACAGATACAGTGGTACCTCGAGATACGAGTGCCCTAACATAGGAGATTTTTGAGATACAAGCGTCGAGCAAGTGATTTTTTGCTTTGAAATACGAGCAACAATTGAGATAGGAGTAATCGCGCGGATCGGCCAGCTGCACATGACCACCAGTTTACCTCGACTCGAGCGTCTCATAGTTTCCCACGCCTCAGTCAGTGTGCTTGTTTACCTCGTTGTTGAAGCATCTTTTGTGCATTTACATACTTTATCACATTTCTTTCTATAACCATGGGTCCGAAGAAAGCGAGTGGAAAGGTCAGTGCTCAGAAGAGGATGATGTCTATTGAATTAAAGCGTGAAATCATAGAAAAATATGAGCAAGGTGTGCAAGTGGCTGACTTGGCGAGGCAATACGGGCATAGTACTTCAATGATATGCACTGTGCTTACACAGAAGGAGTCAATAAAGGGTATAACACCAGCTAAGGGCGTTACAATAATTTCTAAGCTCCGTAGCTCTCTCCATGAAAAGATGGAGAATCTACTGATGGTGTGGGTGATGGAGAAGCATCTTAAAGGAGATACATTAACACAGGGCATCATATGCGAGAAGGCGCCAGTGATTTATGGTGATTTGCTGGAGCAGACCCCGCGCACTTCCATGGACAAAGCATCGAAAGTCTCATTTAAATCCAGTAGAGGCTGTTTGATAACTTCAGGAAAAGGTCCGGCATTCCCTCCATCATCAGGCATGGTGAGGCAGCAAGTTCGGATATGAAGGCAGCTGAGGATCACCTCAAAACTTTTTCCAAACTGATAGAAGCCAAAGGATATATCCCCCAGCAAGTCTTCAACTGTGACGAGACAGGGCTTTTCTGGAAGAAGATGCCGAATAGGTCTTATATAGCAGCAGAGGAGAAGGCAATGCCAGGCCACAAACCCATGAAGGATAGGCTAACTCTCGCACTGTGCGCCAATGCAAGTGGTGACTGCAAGATCAAGCCTCTGCTCGTATACCATTCGGAAAACCCCAGAGTCTTTAAGTCACATAAGATTTTAAAAGATAAAAACTGCAAGTTATGTGGAGGGCAAACCCGAAGGCATGGGTCACCAGGCAGTTCTTTGTGGAGTGGGTAAACCTGGTTTTCAGCCCTTCTGTTAATAAATATCTACAGGAAAACAACCTAACTATGCAAGCCCTCCTCGTCCTCGACAATGCTCCTGCTCACCCACCGTACCTCAAAGATGAACTCCTCAAAGAGTTCAAGTTTATAAAGGTTGTCTACCTACCTCCCAACACCACTCCTATCCTGCAGCCCATGGATCAGGAGGTGATTTCTAATTTTAAACAGCTGTACATCAAGTACCTGTTCCGGCACTGCTTTGAGGTGATGGAGAACACAAACCTCACCCTTCGAGAGTTCTGGAAGAACCACTTTAACATCGTGAAATGCCTCAGAATTATTGATCAGGCCTGGTTGAGTGTTTCAATGGGGACTTTGACCTCTGCATGGAAGAAGCTGTGGCCTGAGGCCATAGCCGAAAGGACCTTCGAAGTATTGGAACCCGAGGTGCCAGTGGAGGAGGAGATAGTGTCTCTGGGAAAATCCATGGGCCTGGAGGTGGATGAGAGAGACGTGAATGAGCTCGTCGAGGAGCACTCTGGAGCTCACCACGGAGGAGTTACAAGAGTTGCAGTCTCAGCAACATGCGGAGGTTCTCCAAGAAATTGGTTTTGAGGATGAGCCAGAGGTGGAGGAGATCTCTACAAGTGAGATAAAGGAGATCTTAGGAATGTGGGAGAGGATGTCACACTTCGTGGAAAAGAAACACCCCGAAAAAGTTGCTACTGGTCCTGCATCGGAGCTGTTCAATGAAACTTGCCTCACCCATTTCGGAAACATTCTGAAAGGGAGGAAGAGGCAAACCTCGATGGACATGTGTTTTTTAAATCAGCCAAAAATGCAAAGACCAGTAGCAATTAAGTTCAGTGAAGATTAGTTAAGTTACATTCAGTTTAGGGATAAAGTGTAGCATTAAGAGTGTAACAAGGCTGAGACCGGTTTGGCTCAGTGGATAGAACGTCGGCCTGTGGACTGAAAGGTCCCAGGTTCAATTCCGGTCCGGGGGATGTACCTTGCTTGCGGGCACATCTCCAGTGTGGGGCGTGCAGGAGGCGGCAGATCGATGTCTCTCTCTCTTCAATGTTTCTGACTTTCTATCCCTCTCCCTTTCTCTCTGTAAAAAAATCAATAAAATATATTTAAAAAAGAGTGTAGCGAGTAGGTAAATACACTTTATAAAACCAGTTATTCCTTTACATTCTCTTTTATTATATTTTTATACAATATTTGTCATTTATAAATACATTTTTCTTATTCAAAAACATGTAACAAGAACAACTGGGGTGGCATTTTGGGGGCTGTAACGGATTAACGGCATTTCAATTGATTTCAATGGGGAAATTTGCTTTGAGATACGAGCAACTTGATATACGAGCAAGGTTACGGAACGAATTAAACTCGTATCTCGAGGTACCACTGTATACCAACTCCCATTAGCTGTCAATTGGAGGTTGCTTGGGAATGGGAAGGAGAGCTCATTTCTCGCACCTCTGGTCTGCCCTACTACACAGAGCCTCTGCACTCTCCAAAGAAAACACCTGAACAGAGAAATGGAGTTGCTGAGACCTGATTCAGGCTGATGTGTTCCATATGCTAAAGCTTAATGTCAGCATCTGACTATAGATTGTCTTGCATTCCACTCTGTAGCTCTGTATCAGCTTTTTGTTACCAACCATCACCTCAGCCCTCTTAAGAATAAATGTTTGCTCTTGACTTGTATTTCACTCTATTGCTATTAATGTGATCACCCCTGCCCTAGATTAAGGATGACTTTAGAAGTTTTATTGATTTGGCAATCAGAAAAATACCAGATCTTGAGTCAGATGGTGTAGACTGAATGTTCAATTTAGTATCTTAGTAACCTAAGTTCAGCCTCTAGTTTCCTTGTCTATGAAATAGGGATAATGTCATTTGCCCTGCTAAACTCCCAGAGAAGGACTGAATAAGATAATAGACAAAAAGTGTGATCTACCAAAAATCAGTCTTCTTATTCTACATTATAGAATGTGAGCTTGATGAGGCAAGTTTTGTGTTGTTTATTGCTGTGTCCCTAGCATTTGGAAGACATTTGTCGCATAGTAGGAACAGCACAGATATAAGAAATACTCAAAAAAGAAGGTCAACATTTGCATAGATATTTAGTTAAAAAATAAGCCCAGCTACTTGCTAGCTGTTTGATTTCAGGCAATGTTTTAATCTTTCTAATATACTTTTTCTGAGACACTCATTAGTAAATATCTTTCTTACATGGGTGTCTCAAGAAATAAGATTGGCTCTAATGATATATTCTCCCTCAATACCGTGCACAGTCTCATCCTTGTGCTGAATATTCCCTACATCTAGAGTTAAGAAAAATAACTTATTAAATTACTCATTCAAATTCTAATAGTCAAATCTACATTTTTCCCATTTAATACAGTCACAATCATTCTATTGTGTTGATATTCTGCTCTAAATTAATAAAAAATAAACTCACTCTAGAATATTGTATTTGATTACCTTGTTCACATTTTTAGAACATAGCTTCGAATAATAATTTTTTATAGTAGGCATATCTGTGGCTACTTATGAAATAGTCTTAAATTAATATATGTCCAGCACCATGCATACAGTGGGAAGTTAATGATAATAATGACACTAGTTACAATAACTACATTTATTTAGCTTGTGCTAGGTGGCAGTCTCTATTAAGTCATTTCACATCAATCATAGGAGGTGATTATTTCTATTTTAGATATGAGGAAAATGAGCATGGATATGTTAATTAATTTAGTCAAGGTCATAGTTCTTGCTCATAAAAAGATGCACATTTGGATTCTGTTATTTTCTGATGACAAGGTTTATGCTTAATCCATCACACTGGCTATCAATTATTTTCTCTTCTTCAGATAACATGAACCCTAATTTACAAACCATTTAACCTTACATCATCCAAATGAGGCTGTAACTATTATTATCTCCCTTCTACAAATTCAGAAATGATGGCTCAGGAAGATTATATGGATAAAGAGCTAGTAAAGAGCACACACAGGACCCAAAGCCAGTCTTCTCTCTCCAAAATGTGTTGAATACAAAGCATGACTTCCTCTCAAAGAGGAGCGCTCCTTCCCTCACACATGCTGTTAACTAGATCCTAATTAAAAGAGAAAATATTTTAATTGACTAAAGATGGTAATAGCTAAGGTATTATGTTATAGACACATAATTGTGGATTCTACAGAGTAGGATCTCCTTATTAAGCATCCTTTTTCAACTTTAGACCTCCAGTACAATGCAGGTACTTAATAAATATTGCTTGAATGAACCAGCTATTTATTATATTAAAAAATAATTATTTAGCACCTCTATATGCTGGGGAAGTGTTGGGCATCAATTAAGAACATATTAGCATTAGGAAAAAAACATGATTTCTAATTCTGGAAAGACCTAATCACCTACACACACATACATATTCACATACACACACACAAAAAAAATACATAATTTAAAAACTGTGGTAAGAAGAATAAAGAGCCCTAACTGGTTTGGCTCAATTGATAGAGTGTCGGCCTGCGGACTGAAAGGTCCCAGTTTCCATTCTGGTCAAGGGCATGTACCTTGGTTGCGGGCACATCCCTCATAGGAGGTGTGCAGGAGGCAGCTGACTGATGTTTCTCTCTCATCGATGTTTCTAACTCTCTATCCTTCTCCTTTCCTCTCCGTAAAAAAAATCAATAAAAAAAGAAGAATAAATAAAAATTACAGGCAGAGTACGACAAGAGAAAATAATACCGTTATTTGGGGACAGTCTTTTTGAGGAAGTGATAACTCATAAATATCAGAAAAATAGATGATTCCCACTGCCCCACTCCCTTCTCCTAGGCAAGAGTTCAGGCACTGAATTTTCTATTACAATATGATACTATTCGTTTCTATCCAGACTTAATTTCCAATGAGCTAAAACGGGGTCTGTGGGAAGAAGCATGAGGGGATTTTCTGCTGGGATGAAATATCCTATATGCTGATCCATGTGGTAGTTGTTATTTGAAATTATTAATTTGTCACAGTTTGTTGTTTTTGTTTTATAGTTCAACTCTGTGAATTGTATTATACATAATTTATACCAATATAAAGTTGATTTGAAGATAAAATGGGATTTTGGTTAATGGGTCAATAAGCAAGCAAACTAAAGATGAATTAGAATTACCCTGACAATTCCTTACATCTATGTTTCAGTGGTTCTACATCTCTGAGAATCACATACTGTTGGAATGAAGCCTGCATGTAGAATAGATTCCTCTTCCATCTGTAACAATACTTCTTTTTGACTTGTCAAGTCTATCAGACACTTTTTAAACTAATGCTGCTAAGATAGAAAGGCAAAGAAGATAAAAGCTTTTTCAATGCTGTGCTAGGCTGAATTCATACTCTGGCTACATTTGGGAGGTTTTTATAGCACAAATGAATAATAAAAAGAGCATCAGGATAATGCCTTTTGATTATAAAATTCTTAGCTCTGAAGAAACCAAATGGCTCCGCATACATGTCTTCATTAAATTGTTTCTACCCAAGAGAAGTTAAATGTGCAAGAGCCCCATTTCATAGGGAGAAAACTGGAACATAAAAAAGTTTAAGAGATGGCAGAAATGTGTATATATCAAGTTCCACTGGAGCTGTGATCCTGACCTCCTTTGTGAATGTTTCTCCCCACCCCTCGCCCTTTTATTTATGTGACATTCAAAGTAAATCTTTTTCTATTCTGTGTGCATATGATAACACTTTAATAGCAGGGGAGCAGAGGAAGCTGTTCATAAACACCAAAGCTGGAGATATTGGCTATGCCATTTCTTTATCCCATACTTGATAGATTGATACATAATATGATTTAACTAGATAATTATGAAATAATACAAGGTTTCAGGGTAAAAGCCCATTATGCATGGAAGTGAATTAAGTTTTTGCAGTAAAATGATTTTCCATTGTTATTTGCCAAACAATTTGAAACCTGTTTGTGCTAAAAGAAATACATAGTCTAATGCTGTAGTCACCTGCTGGATTTGAACAATGAGGAGGCTAGTTGCTCATGATGTGAGGCAGCATTATGCAGAGTAAGCCAGGGGCAGAGATGGTGGAAGCTGGGACATGAGGTGGAATACAACTCAGGCATTTAGCCAGGCACTCCGGGGCCACCAGGAAGTGTTGTAAAGATTAGATAAATGAAACCAGAGCACTGACATATTGTCTGGCAGATAGTAGACACAGAAAGTTGGTATTATTAGCAAAGTGTCCCATCAAGCTATAAAAATTGAGTTTGATTCTAATAAAAATAGAAAACGGATTGCTCAGTTAGAAGAGACAAATTTTTTCAGACCACAAAAATATTCTCCATGTCACTTATCAAAATACTCAGTGAAATTTATAAATGTTCCAATTCCTGGCTCAGGGAGAGAGGAAGGGGAGTTTGAAATGTGGAACATGGTTCCAGGGATAATCTAAGACTTTATTTAGTCCAGATTTAGAAAAGTATGGTGCCCTCCATATGTATTTGAAAAATGAAAATACTCAACTACACAATAAAAGCTAATCTTTCTGGTGAATTTAAGATTGTTTCTAAAATTTCCAATTGCAAATGTCTTGATGTATTTATCAGAGCGAGGTTTTCCCTGTTGTGGATGAAGCTGAGATGCTTGTTTTGCTTGTTCTCTAGGCTTCTTGCGGGATGATGTGTCACTGACTGGGGCTGAGCTGGAATCTTCTAGAAGATGGGCAAATGTTGGGATGTTGATGTTTAGAGGTCCCGAGTTCATGGGAATGATATCTCTGTACTGTGGTCGTCATTCCCAGGAATCACAGAACCTAAAAGGCTGCACCTCTATTTTAAATTAAATTACCAACAGCCCATCTACGTTCTAGGTGACAGCAAAAGAATAATTGCCTTCCCCTGGCCAGTGTGGCTCAGTTGATTGAAAGTCCTCTCATGAACTGAGTTTGCCAGTTTGATTTCCAGTCAGGGCACATGCCCTGGATGCTGGCTCAATCCCCAGTAGAGGGTATGTAGGAGGTAGCCTATCCGTGTTTCTCTCTCTCTCTCTCCCCCACCTTCATTCTCTCTTTCTAAAACCAGTAAAAACATATTTTTAAATGAATTTGCCTTGAAGCTAGACATTGAGTGGAGAAAATAATCCCTAAACATTTTAGTAATAGTAAGCCGACCCACACATATGGTTTGCAGCCTAAATTCGTTCTTCCTAAGGGATCCAAATAAACTCTCAAGCCAAACGTTTAAAACTGCTGCAGCTTTTTAAAGCTTATAGTAAATGGCTGGAAAAATGCAAATTATGTTTGGATGGGTCCACATTTGGCTTAGGCATTAGAGAATCCCTACAGATAAAGCTTCAAAAAATATGAACTTAAAGTCAACAATCATAAAACACACAAGAAAATGCCTTGAATATGCATGCTACACATGAGAAGCATCATGTATCTTCAACCTCATTAATTATCAGAGAGACACACATTAAAATCATTAGTGATATATAAGATTGGAAAAAATTAAAAGTCTTATTTTATCAAGGTTTGGCAAAAAAGTGGAACAAGCAGAATTTTTTAATGTCTCTTGCTCACACAGACAGATTTGAAGAACAGTTTGGCATATCATAGAGCAGATGAACATATGCATACATGTTTCTCAGCAACTCCACTCCTAACTACAAACCTAAGGAAAACTATTACTTACATGCCCCACAATTCCGGAGCCAGAAGACACATGCATAATTGTTAACAGCAGCAATGTTTACAACAGCAAAATGTCAGAGAAATCTCAAATGCCCATCCCTAATAGGACAGAGGGGAAAAATGGGACATATTCACATAATGTAGTGCTTATATCACAGTAAGAGTAGATAAACTGCAGGAGCATGCAACAACATAAATCTATCTTAGGGATAAATTGAGAGAAAACATGCAAAGTAGGATATTATGTTTGGGCATATGAACCAGTGTGGCAGAACCATGAAGAGCAGTGAGGGTGTGATAAATACTAAAATTGGTGAATGTGATTGTCTTTTGGGCAGGGGGTGATAGTAGCTGGTATCATCAGTGATGGACCTGTGAGGTCCTTAAAGTAATGGGCATTTTTATTGCTTAAACTGGGTAGTAGGTACATAGTGCTCATTACATTGTAATTCTTTATCCCTAATAAATGTTTATAAACATGCTTACTGTATATTTAATACTTAATTTTTAAAAATTTGGATACTCTATAGATTCAAAACATGCCTGGTAGCCTTCTTATTATAATATAAAATATATAAACTTCACATTTCCCTTTATCATTGCTGAAATAAAGATAATTATTTGCAGTGTTTTTTTACATATTCATGATCATGAATTATTCAAATGAACCTCTACCTTATAACAAGACTACTATCTGGATTCATTTGCTTTTTAAAATTAGCCCCGCATTGAAGAATATGTGACAAAAATTTTCGTATAGCATTGTGTGTCTGTGAGTTTTTGTTTGTCATTAGTTCACTTGATGCTTTCAGCTTTATGTCCTACACATAAGTGAAATCATATGCTTCTTAACTTTTTCTGGCTGACTTATTTCACTTAGCATAATATTCTCAAGATCCATCCATGTTGTCCAAAATGGCAGTATTTCCATCTTTTCTTGTAGCTCAGTAGAATTTGTTAACCAATGTCCTCCAATTAATTTAATTAAAATGAAAAAAAAATCTCAAAGTACTGCGTTGCTGAGGTGACCAGCTATGATTGTTCCCAAAGTATTAACTTTTTATTGATTAAGACTGATTCCTTCAGCTTTAGAATTATGTATTTTCTTCCTCCATAATTATTAAGGATATGTTTTTTAATTGCTATGAATGGGAAGAAGATATATGCAATTTTAGGTCAATATGAAGCAGAGGAATGAAGTAAACACACATGAATCCAGTTACTCTTTATCAGGTAGTACCTGAGTAGCAAATAAAGGTGCTACCTGGGAAACTGGCCTGTCAAAAGGGCACAACCAGCTTCAGCAGGATAAACTTAGGCAGTCCTTGCTCTCTATGAAAATGCGATGTATATTTTCCCTTTAAAGAAGAGCTACTCTCGTGCTGATGAAATGCTGCTAACCATAGATCCCTAGCCAGGCAGAAAGATAAAAGTCAGCCATGTGTTATGCATACAGTTTCCAATATTAAAGTCTAACTTAATTGGAAGAATAGATAGTTCCTGCTGGTTGATATTCCTCTCAAAGACAATGATCATGTTTGAGTTCCCAGAAGACCTGGAACTGTAGTATTTTATTAATGGTGTGCTGTAAGAAGACATATATAGAACTGTATTATTTCATTAAAAATTAAGTTCACACAGCTTTCAAGGATATTCCAGTTTCCCTAGAAAATCTCAGTTGTCCTTCTTCTCTGAATCTGTGGCTAAGGCTTGTTGCAGTTACCCAGGAAAGTATGCTAATGAAACACAGGCATATATTTGTGACCATCTCCTGTTTTTATGGAAAGAAGCACAATTTATAGAGGATTCAGTACATGTGAGACTTCCAGGGCAAGATTATATTTTGAATATTTATCTTTTGTTCACTTAATTTTCTCCTGCTTCATAATTTTCTCTAAGCTGCACAAAGCTTCTTTCTTGTCACAAAGCCTAATTTTATTTTTCTATAAAGGGAAAACAGTGTTATGAAGCATAACACTGTTGGTACTTCCCTGCATTTCTTAATTCAGTGTAGGCACAATGTTGAATACAACCTCTCCCCACAACCCTGATTTGGTTCTTCTTATATGAAACTAACCTCTATGTGAATTTACTTCTGTGTAACTTTTCAATAGCTATGTTAAAACAACTGAGTGGCCGAGACCAGTTTGGCTCAGTGGATAGAGCGTTGGCCTGTGGACTGAAGGGTCCCGGGTTCGATTCCGGTCGGGGGCATGTATCCTGGTTGCACGCACATCCTCAGTGGGGGGTGTGCAGGAGGCGGCTGATCGATGTCTCTCTCTCATCGATGTTTCTAACTCTCTATCCTCTCCCTTCCTCTCTGTAGAAAATCAATAAAATATATTATTTAAAAAAAACAAAACTGAGTGTAGGTAAGTAAAGTGAATTTTAAATAATTTCAGGTGAGGTTATTGATGATCTAGCAGGAGCTTGGAACTGGGAGTAGCAATTCAGGTAAAGCAAATGGTACAGACATAGAGATTTTGAGCAGAGTCTTTAAGAGAATGAAGGAAGGTAATGCTTCTTTAAAATAGCCCTTAAAAGCATGTCTATGTGGCTGTAAAAAAGAAGGATCTGTTACCCTCTGCAACAGCATGGATGGACCTAACAATTATTATGCTAAATGAAATACGCTGGTCAGAGAAAGATATCATGTGACATCACTTATATGTGGAATACAATGAATAAAATAAACTGACAAACAAAATAAACCCAGAGGCATGGATGCATGGGACAGACTGACATATCTCAGAGGGAAGAAGTGCAGGGGGAAGGTGAAGACATTAACCAAAGAATATATATGCATATATACATACATAGGGATGCAGAAATTAGAGTGGTGAATGTCTGGAGTGGGGTAGGGATTGGGTGGATGGGGGGCTGAGGAGGTGGAATAGGGGACATCTGTAATATTGTAAACAATAAAGTTTATACACACACACACACCTAATAAAAAAGTAATATGCTAATTGGCCGTACCTTTGCGACACCCATCAGCCAATCAGGAGTGAGTTTGCAAATTAACCCAATAAAGATGGCAGATTAATTTGCATACACAGGCACAGAAAGGTGGCTCTGGGCCGGAGAAGAAAGGCAGCTTCAGCCAGAGCAAAAGTGCTGCTGGCAGCCAGGGGAAGGAAGGCCCATTCTTGTACAAATCTTTGTGCATTGGGCCTCTTGTGTGTGTGTGTATGCATGTTTTTGCATTTGTTAAGTGCCTGCCACTAGAGGGCAACCTCAAAGAATGTGTAGTGATGCCTCTCTTTGCTCCTGTACTGAGTGCCTGAGTGCATCATAAGGAAGGCATATGGTAAATATTAATAAAAGAAAAATGAATGGGTGTTAATTGATCACATTGTTGGAACAAGAATCCATGTAACATCAGATTCAGCTGCAGCATTAGATGCAAGAAAACAATGGCATTTTCAATGTATTAAAAGGACAAAAGACCTAGTATTTTATATCCAGTTCCCTGTTATTTAAATGTCAGGGGATGGTTCTCTTTAGCATACCATGACACTTTGCTACAGACCTGGACTGGGAAAAGATTAAATTATTTCAACAAGGAATTAGATCTTAAGAGATCTTGCAAGAAATGTATAGTATTTTAAAAGTTATTTTATTCTTAGTTTAAAACTATTGTCTTAAGAATTGCTAAAAGCAAATAAAAACAGAAACCATACATAAACTAATACAAAATTGATTGTCTATAATTATAATGCCATCATAATACTAAAGTTAAAGACATAGAATGATTATAACAGGAGATATGTTTGGAGAGTAGAAATCAATGAATGCACTATGTACCAAAGTGTTTGTTTTTTAAAAATGGAAAAAAGTAGTGGAAAACATAAAAGAGAGGATTATTGTTAAAAATATAAAAAATAATGTAGAATTAAAATAAATAAATAATGTAGAAGTAGATATAAATATATCAATCTTATATAATAAAAGGCTAATATGCAAATAGACCAAACAGTGGAACAATCAAACATCTGGTTGCTATGACATGCACAGACAACCAGGGGGTACACGCGGAACATGGCAGACATTGGCAGCAGTAGGATAGTGGAGCAGGTGAGCTAGTGGAGCAGGTGAGCAGGTATAGCACCAGTCGCTGTCATAATCTGCTGGTTACTGAAAAATCTTTGCTCCTGCCTCCACAGTCCTGTCTGATGCTAATATGGGATATAGAAAATGTATCTACTTGGTCATCAGTACGTTCTCCCAGTGGGTATCATTTTTGTCTGTAATATAAATGAACACCTATTAATGGTCCAAAGTGTGTTGTAGGTGGTTAACTAAACTCATTTAATTTATGGTTTATTGATATGATTGTTTTGCAAAGACATATCCACTGATTTTTTCATGTGAATCTTTCCATGGGAATCACTCATTGACTGCTGGCCCCTATAGCCCATGAGGGCTTCTCCACCTCCCACTGCTCCTGAGGGGCAATTGGGGCCAGCAGCCACTTCTCGCACCCACTGCTGGAGACAGCCCCACTCATACCTGCTGCCAGCTCCAAAGCTGCTGCTCACACCCACTGCTGGCACCAGCCTCATGCACACCTGCATCTGGTGCCAGAGCCACCACTTGCACCCACTGCCAGCACCTTGTGCTGCTCTTGATCACTCAATGTCATTAGCAGGTATGAACAGCGGCTGCAGGCCCCAATTGCCCCTGAGGGCTTGTCTACTTCTCCCTGCTCCTGAGGAGGTAATCAAGGCAGCTCCTGCTGCTGGCACCCACTTACAGCGCCGGCCTCACTCGCACCTGCTGCTGGTCCTGGCCCCAATTGCTCTGCACCATCAGTGGGTGCAAGTGGGGCCAGCACTGTCAACATATAGGAGTGGGGGCAGCAAGAGTGGGGCTGCTGGCAGACAAGGGACAGGGGCCGTGGTGGAGGAGCTGAGTGGGGACATGGAGGATGGGCCAAGAACCACCCCTGTGCCCATTGAAGCCTTGTAATCCACAGTTCCTTTCAAGGTTCACGAATTCATGCACTGAGCCCCTCATAACTTTAATAAAATGCTAACTAGAAAAAAGAATCCTAGTGATTACAATATGATTACTTTTTCAAAGTTAAAAATATCATACACATGCATGCAAATATATACATTTTGTATGAATGCTTATTGATGCAATAAGAGTGTATAAAGTGGAAAGGGAAAGAAATAATAAATATGGAATTCCAATTGCTAATTGTGTGAAGAAATAGATTCATATGTTGGGTTGAGGAGAAGCATATTGTCAATTCCTATTAGGTCTTTTGACAGTGGGTTTGCTTATTTCCTTTTGAAAAATTACTGATAATTGAAGTACAACTTTCCTTTAAGTTTATAATAGAGATCAGTAGTATAATACTTGTTATCACTAATATGATATTTATAAATTTCCACATATGTTATATTATATAACATATAATATATTATTGTTAGTGAATATGAAAACATATGAAAGGGCTTTCATATGTGTAATTCTTCCCTCAAGCTTTATAACCTTATTTTATGCATCAGCATAAGATCATATGTTTTCTACTTCAAATTCTTTTACTGCAAGAATTCTTGGCAAAACTAAACACTACAATTGAAGTGGAAGAAAATGCTTACATAAAACAGATGTATTTTCCATTTCAGAGCTTCCTTATATTAAAGTCCTTGTTTAATTAATTTATCACAATATTATCTGGTTGACTTATTCTCTCTCTCTCTAAGAACCTTTGGGAATATCTAAAATATAGTACAGATGCTCTTACAGAGAATTACATTATTAAGTATCATTAGCATAAATCAACGCTCAACATCAATTTAGTGGTTGGAGCTTGGAGGTGACACCCCTCATTTTTTCACTCACCTCCAAAGTTCTGCCTATATTAATAGCTTTGTGCCCTAGAAGATTTCTTATAGAGTGTGCTTCCTTCCCAGATGTGGATCCCTTGAGGAACTGACTTCCTGCTCTCAGAATCCACAGGCCTCCCCATTAGTTTTCACTGCCATGAACTGATTGACCTTTTATGGCTGACCTTCTTCCAAAGAATCCACAGACCTCCTTTCTTAAAATTTTCCCTGACATATGTCCATTTATGGAATACTAGAGTCCCAGTGCATGAAAATTCAGCCTGCCCTGCCCCCTCTCACAGTCAGGGAGCCCTCAGGGATAGGAGGCAACATGGCAATCAGGGTAAGGTGACACCCCTTCACACCTCTTCTGCTGCCACTGCCAGCAGCACAAGCCTTGGCTGGCCCTGCTTACCTGAGTCTTGGGTGACCCTGGGTAGCTGGGGGGCTGAGAGTGGGTCTGGCTGCACCATATACCTGCCACCTTCCTGCCCCCCACCCAGAGGGGCTGAAAGGGGACTGGCTATGGGCATCTTGTGGCTATGGGCACCACCATCTTTGTGATGGTATGATGGTCAATTTGCATATTCCCTCTTTATTAGATAGGATAATGAAAGGGAGGAGAAGGCGTTTCAGATGGAGAAGGGGCTATCTATGGAGACAAGAGGCAGAGCAAAAATCTAGGATACTCTGCAGAAAAAAAGATGAGATATTTATAGTGTTTCCATCGAAATTAAAGGGTGAATGCTGTCTGCCAGGTGGGCAGAGGTCACCCACAGAAGGCCTTAAATACATGCTAGTGTGGACAGCCTTCCTTTTATAGGTTATGAGGCACAAAGGCAGGGTTCACCAAGGCATGGGTCTGGATTGGTTTAAGAAAGATCAGCTCTGTAGTATAGTGGAAAACCCCACCTAAACAACTATCAGCTTTTACTGTGGGATTCCTATTTTTTGTTGTTGTTCTTTTGTTCTAATCATCATGTATATCACAATGCTTGTTTGGGAAATGGTGTGAAAAAATCATGATACCATTTATTTGATGATTTCAATGTATCAAGTGCTTTAATTGCAGTTTCTCAATTAATCCTCATAATAGCTTAGTGAGATAGATATTATTTATTACTATCCCTATTTTACAGATCAGTAAAATGAGGCACAGGAATCAAATAACGTATCAAAGAACCCACAGAAGTTGAAGATCTATGTCATTGCTTTCTAAAAAGAGAGCAAGTAACCACTATGTATTGGTGCTTTTCATTGAAATGTGCAGTGTAGCCTGCAGAGTTTAATTGTCATGTTCCTATGTGAGGTTTTAGGCATTATTAAAGAGCTGCAGGCTGCATGTGAATGAGCCCAGGAGATTCAGGGCTGTGTTCTAAATGTTGCTGATGTGTAATATAGGAAATAGAAAATGTATTTACTTGGTAGTCAGCACATTCTCCCAATAGATATCATTTTTGTCTGTAGTATAAATGAATACCTATTAACGGTCCTAAGTGTGTTGTAGGTGGTTAACTACACTCATTTAATTTATGGTTTATTGATATGATTGTTTCACAAAGACATATCCACTAAGTTTTTTCATGTGAATCTTTCCATGTGAATCACTCAGGATGCAGATATCTTTATCTGAATGCTAGACATTGGAGATGTTGCAATAATGCTTTCATATTTCAAATGTCACAGATGATAAATGCAACTAGCTGATATAGCATAATAACCAGAAACAATATCAAGGAAGAAGTGGAATAGGTAGAAGTGTGTGTCTAATAATTGTTAGACACTATCTGTGTAGTATCTTACTGATTCTCAAAACTAAACTTGGGGTAGGTACAATTATCCCAATTTTATAGATAAGGAAACTGATTTTCCTGTGAATAAGTAGTAATGTTGATACATCTGAATCAAAAACTGTGCTCCATTCACTGAGATGTATTTATTGTGTGAGGCTCACTCTGCACCTTAAAAGTGTGCAGACAGCTGTGATTATATAAATAGAAAAAAGAAAATTTAAAGATAAAAATAAATTATGTGATAGCCTGGGCTTATTGACCCAATAGGCAGCATTCTAATGATTTGGCCAAAAATCTTCCCAAAATATGCAGCTTTGAGCTTTTTCCGTGTACAATAGAATGATTAGGT
This sequence comes from Lasiurus cinereus, assembly GCA_011751065.1. Classification (NCBI taxonomy): domain Eukaryota; kingdom Metazoa; phylum Chordata; class Mammalia; order Chiroptera; family Vespertilionidae; genus Lasiurus; species Lasiurus cinereus. Next base: position 4,271,765 of record JAAGEH010000389.1, read on the forward strand.
TAGAGGTAAACAAATTGCCAACTAAGTGATTTCCTCATTTGTCAATATATGACCCACTTTCTCCAAGCTAAATATCTCCATCAGGCACAATCAGATGATGATGGGCAGAGAGGGAAGATTATATTTTAAAGCAACATTTATCATCTAAAAATAGTGAGGGACTTTATGAATAGCTGATCCTCTTTGAAAATATTGTTGCCATTTTTCTTCTTGATGATGCCCACTCAGACATAACTATCATCCTATATAATAATAGAAGAATATGCAAATTGTCCTGGATCCTGTAACATCATAACCATTCAGCAGGAGGCATGCACAGCAGGAGCAGGTAAGTGGGGACTGCCACCACCAGGAGGGCCTCCACGTGGCCCAGCTCAGGGTGGCCCAGCCAGGATGTGGCCCCCCATGGAGGCGCCCCAGCAGATGCACTCACAGGTCCACCGTGCTGCCCAACCCAGAGGTCGCCCATGGCGGAGGTGGGCACAGGCCTGCTCAGTGCTAGCGTGATGCTGCCTGCATGCATTCTGCCCAGCACTGACATGCTGCTTCCTGCCTGTGTCCCTGATCTGGGACATGGCACTGCCTATGTGCATCCTCACCCAGCACTCAGGTGAACCGGCCTGCCTGTGTCCCTGGCCTGGGATGTGACGCTGCCTGCATGCATCCCTGTCCTGTTTATTAATAAATTTATATGTTATTTTCATATACATTTTACTAATTTTCTTTCATCTCTGACACTTGTATTACAGATAAAGGGCAAATAGCAATATCAAAATATTTCCTCTAATTAATTCCCTTTTAATGAGCACAAATTTTGTGCACCAGGTCACTAATCTTATATATTTGATTTATATGCAGATATACTCCAGCCCAAATTGCAAAGGACATGATTGAGTTTCCCACAAAAAAATAGTTATAATTAAAATAGTTATAATTATTCCCTTGGCAGTGCCTGTGTTCCCTGAGATCTGCTACCTGCATGCATAGCCACACCCAGCTCCTAATTGTGTAGTGCATTAATACCAATCAATAGGGCCTGGAAATACTCTGGCCCCAATAATTTAACTGGGACTCTGAGAGAGTTGGTTGCTCCCATTCTGAGAGTCTGAACACCACCTTGCAGAGCTATAATCACTGTCAGGGATCCTGTTCTGAGGGACACCTTGGGTATTGACTCAAATGAACTTATAAGCATATATGCATAGCCCATGAACAGATAATAGTGTGTGGAAAGCCTGGGGAGGGGTCTGGAGTGGGGTGGAGGAGGCAATTGGGAGGGAAGGAAGAAGGGGACATCTGTAATACTTTCAACAATATACATTTTTATAAAATCAGAATGAAGTTTACCATGTTCTTTGGGCCCTAGATGAAGGAAGCCCTTGGCCTTCTTGTATAGGGGTTTGTCCTGGTCACACCCAGCACCTGATCCCTATTCTTTCTACAGACCCTGTATCTGTAGATCCAACATGTCTTATTCATGCAAAATACACATTCATTTTTGTTTCTCTCTTACCATTCAACCCTTAATATTTTGTGCTCTCCTTACTTTAAACCTGGTACAACTGTTTCATCTTTCATCTCCAGTCCGTCTTATAAAGCGCTTTCAAATTGATTTTCCCAGAATTATACTTTGTTTATACTTACCCTCTTAAAAAAGACTTTATAGATTTCTTTTTTCTGACATAAACTGAGAGATATTAAGCTTGACACAGAATACCCCGCATAACATGATTCTTCTGTTCTTTTCAGACATACTTTCTCTATACAACCTCACTCCTACCATACATAGTTATTCAACTTGACTTGTCTTTATTCAATGATCATTCACCATGAGTCAAGGTCCTTGACTTAAGGAACCACCCCTCACTTCTCCATCTGCTTCCATTCACCAGTGTTTCAGGACCTCTATAACTGAAGGAACCACTTCTTACTTCTCCATCTGCTTCCATTCATCAGTGTTTCGAGACCTTTTCCTTCATGACCTTTCCTCTTTTAGAGAATCTTGCAGTTTCTCTAGCTGGTTTTCCTCAGTGGTTAGAGTGTCAACCCCAAGAATGAAAGGTCTTGGGTTTGAGTCCAGTCAAGGGAAAGTACCTTGGTTATAGGCTGGATTCCAGCAGAGACACATGCAGGAGACAAATTATTGATGAGTCTCTCTCACATTGATGTTTCTCTCTCTTTGTCTCTCCCCTTACCTTCCACTCTCTCTAAAAGTCAATGGAAAAAAATATTCTTGAGTGAGAATTAACTAATAATTATAATTAATAATAACAATAGTAATATTTGGCAGTTAAAAGAAAACCTTGAAATCCTTGAGTCCCAGAATTTGCTTCACGGACAAAATATGCTGTTAATGGTTATCTAGTTTATGTCTGTGACAGGAAAATTGATACCTAGGTTAAGGTACAAATGTGTCTTATCTCTGTATTGCCAGTTTCTGGTATATTTTAGAAACATTGCCCATGCTTGAAACATGATTGCTAATGAATGAATGAATGCTTGGTTTTCTCTTAGGGGAGGGGTTAGCAATTTTTTTTCTAGAAATGATCATATAGTAAATATATTTGTGCACTTTATGATCTCTGTCACAACTACTCAACTCTGCTATTGTAGCAGGAAACAGACATAAACAATAAGTAAAGAACATAAGGAGTGCAGCTAGATTTTTGCAGGCTGTAGTTTGTCAGCTCTTGTCTTAAAGACATTTTTTAAGATTCTTCATGCTACTTCAGATCTCTCTGGCTAAAATTATATTATATTTATTCAGTTATTCTAAAACAATCTGCATGCTTCCTCTGGTCATTGTTAATTCCTTCAGCCATTCTTTATATTAGCCTTTCTCCCAAACGGTTCCATTTGTTTGTGGATCTCATAAAATCTGGTATCCAAAACAAAAAGCAATGCTCCATATTGACATGGCAACTGTGAAGTAAAAACAGGATCATTTCCTCCTCTCCTGAATATACTACAAGTGTAATAATAAAACCTAAGATAGAATTGGGGTGTGGTGGGGGAGTCACAGCATGTTTCCTGTTGATTCATAAGTTTTACTTCAGTTCTATACTCTTTTCTAAACTGTTGTATATTAAGTTGTGTTTTAGAAGTAAAAGGGTGGGGGCCAAGTGCAGAATCTCATATTTTTCATTATATTGCTATCTTATTTTATTTTAAAAGATGTTATCAAGGACTGGTTTAAAAGTATGAGTGCCTATAATGAACCTCATCCAATACATCGTGTTACCTTTAGTCCCTCACTCATTTATATGTTTTATTTTATCTGTTCATGCATGCACTCATTCACTCATTCTAACATATGTATTTTCTGCTTACCAATACTATGCCTGGCATTGGACACCCAATTGTGAAAAAAGGGACACACCTTTCTTGCATGGAGCTTATAACCTCCCTTGATGCCAGGCCAAACAATGAATGAACCATAGGATTCCTTATCAATCAACACAAATTTTACATTTCTTACTATCCCAGATAATTTTCAGGATGTTCCTCACTTGTCCAAAGATAATATTATCATGGCCCACTATTACCCATGTTCCCTGATTTGGTTCTGTCTGATATTTATGATTCCATTTTTTCTCCTTTATATTTCAATTTAAGTCCCAAACATTCCTTCTGGTTCCCCTTCCAGAACATTGGCTTGGATTCACCTATCACCTGTCCTTGATTTGGACAACCTCAACATGTACACCTTTCCTGTCCTAACTTGCCTCTTGAGATTTAACTTGTAACTAAAGTCAAGAGAAAATTTTGCCCAGAAACAGATAACAGTTGGAGCCACAGGGTACACTAAGCCTGGCCTCCTGATTTATTAGCCAGTGCTTTTTTTTTTATCCACAACACCCTGCCTCCCCAAAGTGGAAGCTAAACATGATTTTAAATTAGCTAGCACAGGCTACTCTAGCAGTCCTATCAATATAGGATTTCACCAAATAGACATAGAACAAACGAACAAACATAGAACTTACTCTCTTGCAAGTACCCCCTCAGTAGTCCTCATAAACTGCTTTTTCATCTCCAAACCATGACTCTGGCTCTATGCCAACACCAGTTTATTCAGAATTTACCCTAAAAATTATAACATTGCCCTACCCCTCTGTTATTTAATTTTAAAATATTTTTTAAAAATACATCAAAATGAAATTTTTTAAACATCTGGTAAGATCTATTCTGAACAGAACCTTGTGTCACAAAGTTAATCTCATGCTTGTATATGTCAGTCTTTATCTCTTTGTTGGTCTACTTTTTGAGCTGTACCATTGAAATGTTAAATCTAGTATACCAGTAACTTATGGTACTGAGAGTCAGTTGGCTACACCAGTTCTAAGTGTCATGTACAAAAATTAACTCTCTTTTCTGAATCTGAAAATATTACTGACCAGAAACTGGGGAACCATTTGCTGATCTCAAATATACTGGTGTTGTAAGTCCAAGCTCCTTGCCAGTAGGTCATGCTCCTTTTGTAGCTTTCACAATTTCAATGATAATAATCAATGAACTGATGTAAACCTGTGTTGCATTCTTTCTGAAATTTACAGGTTAACATGTAAACTCTGCTGAGGAAAAATAAATGACCCCAGAATAAGTTTAGGAAGCTTGATCCCTCTGGAGGTGAATGATGTATAGTTCTACCCAGAGGTAAACAATCTTCTCATGAAGGTTTTTCTGGTGGTCTGTATCTTAAAGCTTACTGGGTAGATTACACCGTGGAAAGCCTCCTATGTCTTGGTGGGGACACCTATCCATTAGCTTCGTGCTTCCTTTGAAATGTTTCCCATGCTTTTTGCTTTGTTTTATTAATCCACATCTCTACATGGGACATACAATGAAGCTTCTGTAGGCAGGTCCTGTCCTAGTTTGCACCAGTTGGAACCCTTTACATCCATCTGATGTTTAAGAACTTCTCAAAAACCCTTTCTCCCTAAATGGTTTAAATAACCTTTAGACAAGTAAAAGATAAAACTAAAGCTAGTAAGCTCTTTCTCAATGTGTAGCAACCATTTTTTGCCTCAGTGTGTCCAGGTTAGACATGTTTCTTAGGATTTTCTTATCTTAGTTTTCTGCCAGAGAAATTTTATTTAACACCTTGTGTTTATTTATCACATGAAGTCCTTAATTCAGTATAGTGGTGGGATAACATTACTAAACCAATGATACTACATATGTTTAAATAGAAAAGCATAATAGTGTGACCCAGAGTTAAGAGCTGGTAAATAAAACAAAGGAATGGGGGATGTAGAATTTCTTCAGGGACAGAATGAAGAGGCACAAGGATTTCCAGACAAGAGTCTAGAGACAGGTGGTTACCACTTAACTGACTGTTCACTGATTGTAAAATCCTAACAGCATTCTCTCAACATTGCAGGGAATTGGGTAACTTCCATGTTTTTATTCTAAAGACTGCCTGAAGAAATATTTTACTGGGCTGTAAATTGTTCTGACTGCATTTCATGCCTGATAAAATTCTTACATTTATGGTAGAAAATGTAAGTCCTTGTTCTGTAACTAATCTTGTAAGTTTTCTGAAACAGTGAGGTCTTAAATTCTTTTCATAAAAAAATGGCATGATTAAAAGTATCATTTTGAACTTAGAAAATATGCTAGTATAATTAGAGACTGTTGCCAAACTAACCTTGAAATTAATTTTGAGATATATTTTAGAACATATATTTTAATTAAATATTATAAATTGTTATATGTGTAGTTAAAGCTTACTGATTTATATCAGTCTGTATTTCAAGAGCTATAAATACATTAGTCTAATGTTCCAGTGGCAATATAATTGTAAATATTGTATAACACTGTAGAATGTTTTCTGACTTACGGTTTAAACATATCATTATTGGCTGCTTATGCCTAGACAAATATATATTTAAAATTAGAATAACTTGTTCTTTATAGGAGACAGGAAGACAAGATGGCTAGGATATGGACTTAGAGTTACTCATATCTGTGTTTAATTCTCAGCTTCATGACTTCTGAAATTTGTAATCTTGCTTTAGGTCAATTTTTTGTGAGAAACTGATTCTGAGATAGAATTTTTTATGCAGGAAGTTTGTTGGGAGTGTGCTTGGGATAGATATGTTTATAGATGTCCCAAGTAGAGAAAAGAAAATCTAGCCACTGTACCTTTGCACTGCTCAGTCATTCTACATAAACTGCCTGTGGGAGGGTGAATACCCTTGGGGAAGGCAATTCTCTTTGGTGGAAGGAGGAAAACTCACAGAGGAGTCAGCCGGGAGCAATTGGAAGCCAAAATTTTGGGCAGTTGGGAACAGCTTCTTCAGGATTCTAGTAGGTCACCTTTTCTGACAAAACCTCTAAGGGGAAGATCAATGGGAATACAGCCGCCTGCCAGTACAGCTAATCTCAATGCCTCAACTGATACCTATTGTTTCTCTATTGTCTTGCCTCTTGTACTGCCTATTCTAGAATTCCCTCATCCTTGGCCTGTGCCACTATTGATCTATGTGTCCTGCCTTGTGTGGTGACACAGACTATTACTGATAAGCCTTAAATCTGCTGCACCATTTCTTTCGTAGGCCAACACTTCTGTATTTATCCATTTGCTACCAAAAATAGGTGAGAAGCCCAGCGGGCCTAGCTCAGTGATTGAGCATCAACTTATGAACCAGGAGGTTATGGTTCAATTCCTGGTCAGGGCACATGCCTGAGTTGTGGGCTTGTTTCCCAGCGGGGCATGGAGGATGCAGCCAGTCAGTGATTCTCTGTCATCATTGATGTTTCTATCTCTCTCTTTCTCTCCCTTCCTCTCTGAAATCAATGAAAATATATTTTGAAAAGTAGATGGGAAAATGCTGAGAGATACCCCAGGAATCTCCTAGGTAATAGAAGTTCTTCCCTGCTTTCATGGTGTGACAGCAGCCCTACCTCTTCCCAATGTTCTTTCAATTACCCAAACCAATATGATGACTCCTGTCCCTGCTATCACTCTCCTAGCACAAGGAGCCCAACGATATTGGATGTAAGACGCATCTTAAAGTCTAATGAGTTTCATACTGTGTACTCCTATGTATGTATTCTCCATCTGAAATCCAGGATTTCTAGATCTACATAGCATAAATTTCTGACTTACAGGTTTAAACATATCATTATTGACTGCTTATGCCTAGACAAAAATATGTTTAAAATTAGAATAATTCCTCAATTAGGTCATTGGGGATGATGCTAAGTTCAACCACTCTGACTTCCTTTCTTTGGTTCCTAGACTAATGTATTCTATCGATTGGGGATGCAGTACTAGAATATGGTCATTGATTTAGAATGTTTACCACATACGTTATCTGGCACCCCATCATTGCAGTGTATCATCTACCAGCTGTGGCTTCAGCTGTTCCTTTAAGTGGCTGTTCCATCAATCTATCAGACCAGCAGCTTTGAGATCATGTAGTATGTATTGGGATGAATGGATCTCATGATTATGCTGAATTCTAAGGTATTTCCATTGATTTGAGCTTATATGCATATTGTCTCCAGATGAATCAAACGCTCTGTAGGCTTTCAGATCATGATACTGAACAAGTTTGTGCAGGCAAATAAGAAAACTCTTATTTGGAATCTGTTCCAGTTCTAGTCAAAATGAATCACTGGTTCTTCTAAGGTAGAAGAGGTTAAATGTCACAATCATCTGTCCATCAAGTGGCTGATTGATCTTCCCACAAAATAGTGCTGAAACTGAAGCTCAATATTGGTTCATGTCCTATCAGGTTGGACAGCTCATCAGCCTCATCAGATGTATATATGAAATAGCTGGGTCCTATTGAAAGCATGAAGGGGGCTATTCTAAAGCTTTCAAAATATGTAGGGGGGGAATGAAACTTCTTGGGGAGAGTATTAGAACCATAGTGAAGCTGAGAGAGTGACCAAGAACAGATCCTATAAGCTATTCTCAAACTGCCAATAGTTTAAAAGTACTCAGCTAAAACTCACTAATTTATACATTTTTGTTCTTGCATTTTTTAATTTCTTTTCTTTCTTTTTTTTTCTTATTTTTCTCTTAGTTCCTGAGATTTTTTAAAATCTTAATTCCTTTCTCTTTATGAAACTGGTAAATTTGCCAAATTAAAAGAACACAGGCCAACTTGGAAAGCTTGTGTAATAAATTACTCCATGAGGCTCATTTTTCTTATTTATAAAATTAAAATGAAAATACCTATCTTACAGAGTTATGGGATTTTTTTAAGTAAATAAAGTACTTGTACATGATAGATGCTCAATCCTGGCTTTATAACATTAAAAATAACATTCTAAACCCTCACTGCTGAGCAAAGGAAGAAAGGACAGGGTGTAGAGATCTGGCAAAGTGGAAGTAAGGCAGGCAGGTGAGATAGATGCCTTCCCATCCTAGGAGCTCACCTAATAATAGGTCTCAGTGGTTGACTTGGGTTGTATTTGTATGTGTTTGTTTTCTTTTATAAATAGCATAATACCCATGGGTTTATTTTTGGGTATCCTTGATTCACATATTCAAAAAATATTTTCTGCCTATCAAAATAAAAAAAAGCATGCTTACTGTAAACATTTTGATTATTAAGTATTCACTTAACCTGAGGGACAAGTATTCTTTTCAACCTATTACAAAAAGATAACTACTTTAAGTTTTTGTGTTGTTTTTTCTTAAATATTTTTATTGAATTTTTTTTTTTGAGAAAGAGAGGAAAGGAGAGGGAAAGAGAAAAACATCGATGTAAGAGCAAAACATTGATTGACTGCCTTCTTTATACCCCCTAGCTGAAATCAATTGGCAATCCAGGCATATGTCCTGATCAGGAACCAAACTGCCAATTTTTTGGTGCTCAGGATGATGCCCAACCAATTGAGACCACCAACCAAGTCCACTACATTCAGTATTTGGTATCTGTTCTTCTAGATATTTTTCTAGGCAAAAATCAGATACCCTATCTAATAAAAAAGTAATATGCAGATTGATCATCATTCCAACACAAAAGATGGCTGCTCCCATGTGGTCAAAAGATCCTGCCCCCACTTGGACACAAGATGGCCAGCAGGAGAGGGAAGTTGGCAGTGACCAGGCCTGCAAGGGAGGGCAGTTGTGGGCAATCAGGCCAGTAGGGGAGGGCAGTTGGGAAGGACTAGGCCTGCAAGGGAGGACAGTTGGCACTGATCAAGCTTGCAGGGAAGGGGTGATCAGGTCGTCAGAGGAGGAAAGTTGAGAGTGACTAGGCCTCCAGAGGAGGGCAGTTAGGAGTGAGCAGGCCCACAGGGTAGGGAAATTAGGGGCAAACAGTCTGGCAGGAAAGCAGTTAGGCATCAATCAGGCTGGCAGGAGTGTGTTTAGGGGGTGATCAGACTGGCAGGCAGAAGTGGTTAGGGGCAATCAGAAAGGCAGGCAGGTGAGCAGTTGGGAGCCAATAGTTCTGGATTGTGAGAGAGATGTCCAACTAGGATCAGGCCTAAATGGGCAGATGGACATCCCTCAAGGGGTCCCAGATTGAAGAGAAAGCAGTCTGGGCTGAAGGATACCATCCTTGCATGAATTTTATGCACTGGGCTTCTAGTATTTACATAATAATTCACATTTTAACAAAACCAGGTTCATATTTTGCATACTATTTCTCAGAATGCTATTTTAATGTCATGGTGTCTCATGGATGTTTTCCCAGGAAACAGTATGAACACATGATTTTTAATAACTTTAGTTTTCTATTGTATCATGAAGTATTTGGTAGATGTTTGGCTACATTTTTAGGCTTTTACTATTTAAAACAATGCTATAATGAATGCTCTTATACTTCTAGCATAAATTCTAGAAGCGGAACTCTTGGATCAGAGGTCATGAAAAAGTTTTAATCGCAATGTATAATACCAAATTGCATCACATTGCATTCTGAACAGAGGTTTTATTCCATTCTGAGAGGTAATGGTAGAAATTTCATCATTAGGAACAAGGGTCACAGGCAAGTATCTCTCTGCTAGGAGCAAACCACACTGCTTAAGGACTGAAAAAAAACTCTGATTTCAGAACAGAGAGATTGTGGTTGAATCAGTTCACTAAGTATACATGGAGCCAGTGCATTTAAATAGGAGCTTTTAACAATGAGCTCATAGACAGAGCTGGGTTTAAACCTCGACTCTATTATTTACTAGCTGTGTGATGTTAGGCAAATTACTCAATTTTTCTGAGCCTCATAAAATTGGAATAATAATATGACTTACCTTAGGTAGTATACTAGTACAGATGAAGTGAGAAACATGTAATTGACACATACCTGAAAGCAATATGTATGTGTGTCATATACATGTCATGCCTGATGTATAGCAAACATCAGCTGCTATCATTATGCTTTTCTAGAATACATATCTGGATCCCAACAGAGTGTTTTATTTCAGTGTTTTCCTCTGACCTCCTCGTTCCTCAAAGAGAACAATGGTTAGAAAACATTGGTTGGGTAAATACTGCATTATCATAATTACAATTTCCCTGAGAAAAGTGGCTTGCCGTTTGAATATTCAGTATCATAATTACAATTTCCATAAGGAATGTAGAACAGTTATTATAAACAAGACAATAATCACTTTGTCCATAGAGGAGAACAGATTATTGGGGGAGCAAGGAGGGAGCAGAAGCAAAAGCTTGTGTTCTAATCAGCATTCAAGAGTAGACAGATCTTGAGAATAAATAATAGCAGCCTCTTAAAATACTCTTGTCTGAAGTTAGTGAAAAATCTTTATCATGATGGAAATATCCCTGGGTTGATTAAGTGCTGCCTATATAATTTTTATTTATGTATAATTTAGTTTTATCATTTTTATTAAATATCCCCTCTGTACCTCCACTCATTGTCATTCATAATGGCTGTGCACCCAATAAATTTTAAAAAGCAATTATCACACAATACAAAAAGCACAAAATATTTGAAAAAACAGTTTAGTGGGCGATGTTTCATCAGGGGTTTTTTTCTCTCCACAGTTAAATGTCTCCTTTGTCAAAGGAAAATGGATAAAGGTGTGTGTGGTTTTGTTTTTTTAATGTTCTTTAACTGCATTGCCTTAATTGGCTTTCACTTAAATTTTCTTTTTTTTTCTGTCTTTTTACATTTCTTTAGGTGAGATGAGCAAAACAAAAGGCAGCTTTCAAGGTTGGTACTTTTCATGGTTTTTAAAGCTTCTCATTCATATGAAACAGAGTATAAAAGGAGCAGAGCAAAATATGCCCTTAGCTTTTCACAGACAGTGGTTAGAGGTCATTGTGTTTTTATTTTCCACACTCGTGGGTGAAAAATACAACACTGATTATAACAGAATGCAATGTAGCTGTCAACTAGAATACCTCATTTACTCTGTGACAAAACTGTGAAGTTGGGAATATTCAATATTATTTTACTCCATCCATCATTTATTCATCATTCCAACCATCCACCATTCTTTTTTTTTTTCAGCTCATATGTATCACACACATACTGTGTGCAAGGCCCTATAATCTGACTTTCCTCTCTTTATACTTTTTTTTGGCTGACCTTCACTATGTTCCCTATCCCACCCCTGCCTCCACCCCTTCTTGCTGTCTCTGAAAATGAACCTTCATCAATGAACACAGTTCTTCAATTTAACTTGCCTTATCTGATAAATGAGCTGTTTCCACAACATTGCTCAGCTGATATGGGTTCAGCTATGTCTACTCCCAAATAATTGAGGCAAAGAGAAAATCATCAGTGTGATTATAAGGAAATGACTCCTCTATATAATAATGAATGGTGTAATGTCTTTCACTTTTGTATAATATATATTACTATATAGAGATTACTATCACATAGTGTAGTAGTATGTTACTCTTCCTCAGAATTCTAGCTTAAAGGTCTTCTTTCCCTGTACCTTTTAAGCAATCTTAAGATTTTCTGACCAAGCACAGGCTTGTTATTGTTATAAATTTTAAAATAAGCAAAGCATTTCAGACACACATGAAATGGCTCCTTGAATGAATGTTATGGGTGGACTCAAATGTGTTATGGGAGCTATTAAATGGAAATTAACAACAGAATACTCCTTAATACTAACAGAATACTAACTTAAGGTGAATAAGTATTGCTTTAATTGGGAAGGCTGTTTTGTTCTTTTATTCTAATGTCATAATTATTCTTACTTTAAGGTTAGGTGGGATAGATAAGAGATCAATCAAAGGACTTGTATGCATGCATATAAGCATAATCAATGGACATAGAACTGGGGGGTTGGGGTATGCCTGGGAGGGAAAGGGGGCAATGGGAAGATATGTATAAAAATTAATTTAAAAAATAATAAAAGGCTTGTTCAGTTTTCTTACTATCTTTGATTTTTTCCAATGCATTAAAAAAAAAGTATTGAAGTCCTCAACAGGAAATTCTGCTACCAGATGTGTGTTTAGAAATATAATTGTCATAATTGGGAAAAGACTCCAGTGTTTCTCTGCCAATCTATTTTAATTTTATAATCCAATCGAAAATAGTCCAGATTATCTAAGTCATCTATCTATTTGATTATAATACTTACAGGGAAGCAGGGAGCAGAGGTTGAATAGTTAGTCTCCAGAACTAAATTGACAGAATTTGAATCTTGTTTACCCATCTAGTATTTGTTTGTTGGGTCAGCATATTAACACCTCAAATCTTTGATTTCCTCAGTTGCAAAAGGAGAGAATTAAGAGGATTTGCTTCATAAGGTTTTTGGGGAATAAGATGAAGTATTTACCAATAACTTTGGCATATTATAGAAAAGCAATGAATAATTGCCATTATTATTTTTTTCTTTTTTTTCTTTTTTATTGTGTTACATGTGTACATATCTCCCCATTACCCCCCCTCCCTCCCAAGCATACCCCAACCCCCGCAGTGTCTATGTTCATTGGTTATGCTATATGCATAGATACAAGTCTTTTGACTAATCTCTTATCTACCCCACCTCTCCTTAATCTTCCTGCTATAATTTCACAGTATGATGCCTTACTGCCTCTGTATCTATCCTTTTGTACATCAGTTTATAATGTTATTTATTATCCACAAATGAGTGAGATCATGTGAGGTTTCTCCTTCATTGACTGGCTTATTTCACTAAGCATAAGGTTCTCCAGTTCCAACCAGGTTGCTGTAAATGGTAAGAATTCCTTCTTTTTAATGGCAGCATAGAATTCCATTGTGTAGATGTACCACAGTTTTCTCATCCACTCATCTGCTGACGGGCACCTAGGCTGTTTCCAAATTGTTGCTATTGTGAATTGTGCTGCTATGAACAGAAGGGTGCATAAATCCTTTCTGATTGGTGTTTGTAATTTCTTAGGATAAATCCCTAAGAGTGGGATTACAGGGTCAAATGGGAGATCCATTTATAGATTTTAAAGAAAACTCCATACTGTTCTCCACAGTGACTGCACCAATCTGCATTCCCACCAGCAGTGCACAAGGGTTCCTTTTTCTCTGCATCTTTGCCAACACTTGTCGTTTGTTGATTTGTTGATGATTGCCATTCTGACCAGTGTAAGATGGTATCTCATTGTCGTTTTGATTTGCATCTCTCGGATAAGTGACTTTGAACATGTTTTCATGTGTCTCTTGGCCTTCCTTCTGTCATCTTTTGAAAAGGTTCTATTTAAGTCCATTACCCATTTTTTATTAGATCGTATAGCTTCCTTTTATTAAGTTGTATAAGTTGGCTGTAGATTTTGGAGATTAAACCTTTATCAGTGATAACATTTGCAAATATGTTCTCCCATACAGTGGGCTTTCTTGTTGTTTTGTTGATGGTTTCTTTTGCTGTACAAAAGCTTTTTATTTTGATGTAGTCCCATTTCTTTATTTTTTCTTTAGCTTCCATTGCCTTTGCAGCAGTATCAGTGAAGAAGTTCTTTCGGCATCTGTCTGAGATTGTGCTGCCTGTGGATTCCTCTATTATTTTGATGCTTTCCCTTCTAATGTTTAAGTCCTGTATCCATTTTGAGTTTATTTTTGTATTTGGTGTAAGTTGGTGGTCCAGTTTCATGTTTTGGCATGTATCTGTCCAATTTTCCAAACAGCATTTGTTGAAGAGGCTATCTTGACTCCATTGTATGTTCATGCCTCCTTTGTCAAATATTAGTTGAGCATAGTGGTCTGGGTGGATATCTGGATTCTTTATTCTATTCCATTGGTCTATACGTCTGTTCTTGTGCCAGTACTAGTTTGTTTTGAGAACAGTTGCATTGTAATATAGCTTGAAATCTGGTATTGAGATCCCACCTACTTTATTCTGCTTTCTCAGAATTGCTGTGGCTATTCATGGTCTTCTTTTGTTCCAGATGAATCTATGAAGAATTATTTCTAGGTCTGTGAAGTATATCGTTGGTATTTTAAAGGGTAGTGCATTGAATCTATAGATTCCTTTGGGTAGTATGGACATTTTAATGATGTTGATTCTCCCAATCCATGAGCATGGTATGCTCTTCCATCTGTTAGCATCTTCCTCTATCTCTTTTTTCAGTGTCCTGTAGTTTTCTACATATAGGTCTTTTACCTCTTTAGTTAGGTTTATTCCTAGGTATCTTCATTTTTTTTGGTGCAATGGTAAATGGGATTGCTTTTTGACTCTCTCTTTCTGTAATTTCACTATTAGTGTATAGAAATGCCACAGATTTCTTAGCATTAATTTTGTATCCTGTTACATTACCAAATTAATTTATTAAGTCAAGTAGTTTTGGGATGGAGTCCTTCGGGTTTTTTATGTACAGTATGATGTCATCTACAAATAAGGGCAGCTTTACTTCTTCTTTTCCCATTTGGATGAATTTTATTTCTTCTTCTTGTCTAATTGCAATGGCTAATACTTCTAGGATTATGTCGAACAGGAGAGGTGAGAGTGGGCATCCCTGTCTTGTTCCTGTTCTTAGGGGAAATGGTTTTAGTTTTTGCCCATTGAGTATGATGTTAGCTGTGGGTTTATCATATATGGCTTTTATGATGTTGAGGTATGATCTTTCTATTCCCACTTTGCTGAGAGTTTTTATCAAGAAAGAGTGTTGGATTTTGTCAAATGCTTTTTCTGCATCAATTGATATGACTATGTGATTTTTATCTCTCAATTTGTTTATGTGATGTATCGCATTAATTGATTTGCAGATATTGTACCATCCTTGCATTCCTGGGATGAATCCTACTTGGTCATGGTGTATGATCTTTCTGATTTGCTGCTGGATCCGATTTGCTAGAATTTTGTTGAGGATTTTGGCATCTATGTTCATGAGAGATATTGGCCTATAATTCTCTTTCATTGTGTTGGCTTCATAGAAGTTGTTTTCAAGTGTTCCTTTTTCTTGAATGTTTTTGAATAGTGTGAGGAGGATAGGTTTTAATTCTTCCTTGAATGTTTGGTAAAACTCTCCTGTGTAGCCATCTGGTCCCGGGCTTTTATTTGCTGGAAGCTTTTTGATGACTACTTCAATTTCTTCCATAGTTATTGGCCTATTGATATGTTTAGATTCTTCCTGATTGAGTTTTGGAAGCTTATATTTTTCTAGGAATATGTCCATTTCTTGCAGGTTATCCAATTTGTTGGAATAGAGTTGTTCATAGTATTTTTTAACATCCCTTGTATTTTGGGGCAGGGGTCTGTTGTTATTTCTCCTCTTTCATTTCTGATTTTGTTTATTTGGGTCTTCTCTCTTTGCTTTTTGGTGAGCCTGGCTAGAGGTCCATCAATCTTGTTTATCCTTTCAAAGAACCAGCTCTTGGTTTTCTTGATCTTTTGAATTGTTTCTTTGGTCTCCACATTGTTTATCTCTGCACTGATCTTTACTATTTCCTTCCTCTGCTTACACTGGTCTTTTCTTGTTGCTCTCTTTCTAGCTCTTTCAGTTGTAGGGTTAGATAATTTATTACCATTGTTTCCTGTTTTTTGCAGTAGGCTTGTAGGGCTATGAACTTCCCTCTCAAGACTGCTTTCACTGTGTCCCATAAATTTTGTATTGTTGTGTTGTCATTGTCACTTGTTGTCATAATGTTTTTTATTTCTTCCTTGATCTCTTTGGTTACCCAGTCATTGTTTAATAGCATGCTGTTTAGTCTCCATGTGTTTGATTTCTTTCTATTGTTTTTATTATAGTTGATTTCCAATTTTATGCCACTGTGGCATAAATGCTTGCTTTGATCTCTATCTTCTTGAATTTGAAGAGACTATTTTTATGACCCAACATATGACCTATCTTTGAAAATGACCCATGTGCACTAGACAAGAACGTATATTTTGTGGATTTGGGGTGAAATGTTCTGAAGATGTCAATTAATTCCATCTGGTGTAGTGAGTCATTTAGGATTGATGTTTCTTTGCTGATTTTTTGTTTAGAGGATTTGTCCAATGGTGACAGTGGGGTATTAAAGTCTCCTAATATGATTGTATTGCTGTCAATCTCTCCCTTAATATCCTCCAGGAGTTTTTTTATGTATTTAGGTGCTCTAATATTGGGTGCATATATATGTTTACTAGAGTTATTTCTTCCTGTTGCATTGTTCCCTTTAGTATTATGAAGTGGCCTTCTTTATCTCTTGTGATGTCCTTCACTTTGAGATCTAATTTGTCAGATATAAATATTGCAACCCCAGCTTTTTTTTTCATTTCCATTTGCCTGAAATAGCATCTTCCATTCCTTCACCCTCAATCTGTGTGGATCTCTTTTCCTGAGGTGGGTTTCTTGCAGACAGCAGATATATGGATCATGTTTTCTTATCCAATCGGTTACCCTATATTTTTGATAGGAGCATTTAATCCATTTACTTTTAAAGTTATTATTGATAAGTACTTATCTGTTGCCATTTTTAGTCCTTACCCCCGAGTTCCTTCTTCACTTCCTCTTTCTTTTTATTACAGCAGACCCTTTAACATTATTGCATTGCTGGTTTGGTGGTAATATATTCCCTTAATCCTTTTTGTCTGTGAAGCTTCTGATTTCACCTTCAATTTTGATTGAGAGTCTTGCAGGGTACAGTATTCTTGGATTCAGACCCTTCCTTTGCATGACTTTGTATATTTCATTCCATTCCCTTCTGGCCTGATGAGTTTCTGTTGAGAAATCAGTAGCTAGTCTTATGGGGGTTCCTTTGTAGGTAACTTTCTGTTTCTCTCTGGCCCCTTTTAAGATTCTTTCTTTGTTGTTGATGTTTGCCAATTTAATTATAATGTGCCTTGGTGTCAGTTTGTTGGGGTTCAATTTGCTTGGGACTCTTTGAGCTTCTTGGATTTGTGTGAGTTTTTTCTTTCCTATATTGGGGAAATTTTCTGTCATTATTTCTTCAAACAGGTTCTCTAATCCTTGTTCCGTTTCCACTCTTTCTGGAACCCCAATTATGTGGATGTTGTTTTGTTTCATGTTATCCCAAAGTTCCCTTAGGCTCCCCTCTTTCTTTTTAACTTTTTTTTTCTAAAAGCTTCTGTACTTTGGTATTTTTTCCTACCATGTCTTCTAGCTCACTGATGCGGTCCTCTGCTTCTTGTACCCTAGTTTTGATGCTTTCTATTGAGTTCTTTATAGCAATGATGTCACTTTTCATTTCTTCTTGAATATTTGGCACCTCCTCTAGGTTCTTCTGCATTTCTTGTTGTTTCTTCTTCATCTCCTTTTGGGTCTTCTTCATTTCCTTTTGGCTCTTACTCATATTGTCGAATTTTTCTTCCATTATTTTCATCCAGGTTATGATCATTTTTCTGAACTCTCTCTCTGACATGCTTATTTCTGGTTCTATTTCATTTACTTCCTTTTCTGGTGAAACCTGCCTTTCTGTCTTATGTGGGCTGTTTCTTTTTCTGCCCATGGTCTTTCTTCTCTGGGTGTCTGGTTATGTAGTTCTCTCTTCTACATTGATTGAAAGGCACAAACTACAACACGACTCAGTACAGCACACAAGGCACTGAGTAGGAATGTATTCAGGATGTTAATAATCACAAATAAGGTGACCACCAATGAAAGACAAATTAAGGGTAAGTCGAGAAAGAAGAAGAGGAAAATGAGGAAAAAAGAAAAGAAAGAAATGCCAAAATCAATTTGGGAGAGGGAGAAAATAAATAAATAAATAAATGAACAAATAAAATAAAAACAAAAAGGAGAAGGAGAAGAAAAGAGGAAGAGAAAGAAGTCAGAGAGAAAAGAAAGAGGATAAGAGAGAAAAGGGGAACAAAATATAGATGTCAAGAGAAAACGCCAATAGAACAGTCACTAATCCCAACAAGTGCCAGCAACCAGTACCTGGAGATTAATACAAACTACCAATAACAACTGGTATGGAGGGAGGTAAGGGAATAGAGAGGTAAAAAATAAACCAAAACAAAGCAAACAAAAAGCAAAATAAAACAAGTAGAATAGGCTAAAGCAATCTCACCAGAAAAGTACAAAAAATCGATATAATCACCTTTCAGGCAAAGAGCAACAAAGGTCATAGACAAAAACAACTTTTGGGATAGTGAAATCAAGAAGAGAGGGATTTGTATGGACTTGGAGTAGGGGATTTGAAATTAGATATATAAGTGGGGGGAAATTTTAATCAGGTAAGGAGAAAGAATAGGGAGAATCTCAAGTTGGAAAAGGGAAAGAGAAAACAAGACAACAAAATGGGGAAAGTTAGGAGGAAAGTGTTGGCATAAAGGTAGAGTTGAGATGGGTTAAAATTATGCTAAAGGAAAGATGAAAATAGAATGTAGAACTCTAATCCCGAAGTAAAATAAAGGGAAAACAAAATGACACTTGTTTTTTTTCCAAAATGGTAAAATAGTAGTAGTAGTAATACTAGTTGAAAACAAAAATGTAATAATTAAAAAGGTAAAATCAATTGAGGAGGAAAGAAAAAAATTGTTTTTTAATTAAAATATGCAAAAATGAAAAAATATAAAATAAAATAAAAAATTAAAAACAAGAAAAAGAAAAAAAAATAGAATGGTCATTCACTTCCACTATTGTTCTGCTTGGCACTTCTGTTTCCCAGGTAGGAGAGTATTGCAGTTCCCTATGTTCCACTGTTGAGTTGTGTTTTAATCTCTTTATTCTTTTGTGGTTATGCGAGAGTCAATTTTTGTGTCATCCACTGGGTGGCAGTGTTTCGTAATTGACCTATGAGACAAAGCATAAGACCTCTCTAGTCTGTGCTCAGATCCTGCTACTCTGTGGTTCTCAAAACCGGTTTGTGGGGATTTTGCAGCCAGGACACTGTAATAACTCCCAGGCTGTCCCTCTGCCTTAGATCAAAAGGAGTTGTTTTCCAGAGCTCCCCTCTGTCAACAGCTTGGAGGGTTTGCCTCCACACTTAGGGATCACGCCCTGCCCCACATCTGCAGACCTCTCCAGAGGCAGCTTTCCCACAGCCCAGTTCCCACAGTGTGCACGTCTCTGTTCTGCGGGAAAGGAAACCTCACTTTATCCCAGGTAAAATCTGACCTTTCTGTGTGCTGTGTGGATCTCCTCTGAGTCCATGTCTGCGCCAATTGGAGAGCGGTATTCTGGGTCTCCGGCTGTTCGATGAGTGATTCAGCTGTAGCTTTCAGACATCCACCTCCCTCTGCAAGATGGCGCAGTCTCCGCTCTCGCGCTGGTGGCTCCGGCAGACAAAAACCCCGTGGCAGTGGGGCTGCCTGGCCAGTAGAGCCCCGTCCAGCAGACCCCCTTCTCCTGGAGGATAACTGACTCTTAACTTGCCAACAAACACTCCCAGTGTGACTCTCAGCTGCTCTCTCTCCCTCTGCCCAGCGACAAAGCTCCAGACACGTCTGTCTACTCCGCCGCCATTTTTCTCCCCCACTAATTGCCATTATTATTACTTTGCTATTATTACTGTTACTGTAAAGCATTGTTGTTAGAGTCAGGTAACATCTTCCCTGTAGTATCCTTCTCTCAGAGACTTGATCTTTGAAAATTCACCATCAGAGAGCTATTATGTGGTAAGATTTTGTTCCATGTGAAAATATAGATAATCTATACCCATCAAATTGTCTATCAAACTATGACATTGCATCATAGCAAAATGTATCTACATTTTTTCTGAATATAATATTTTGATTATTATCACCAAGTTGAGGGAAATAAGTGGTTTGAGTGATTACTAAGAAGAATAATATTGGAGCAGGAGTAGCAAGGAGGGAGTCAGTGGAAAGAGAGGGTTGGTGCCAACTTTCCAACCTGCTCAGACAGAATATAGCACTGTCTGTGCCTTTGTGGGAAGAGCCCCTTTGTTCATGGTGATGTGAGGACCAGAGATGGAGGTGAGGCTGCAGACCTGTTAGTGAGAGGAAACCTTCAGGAAAGATGGGAGTCATGCGAGTGATAGGAAATCTGAAGGGCAGGTGAGAGAGCAGTGTGTGGGGTCAGAACTCAAGTCCCTCCCTTGGCAACATCTGTAGAGTGTTGTGAGTGTGTATTATCCATGTGTTTCAGAGTAGATGAGGAAAGACAGTCCTGCTTCTGTTGAGACTGGCCAGTGGCCTCAGCCTCGGTCATCAATATGCAAAGGTCATCCAGCAGCAGCCTCCTGGTGCTGGAATTTACAGTAAGCCCATGATTTTCTCTTTGCCTCAATTATTTAGGAGTAGACATAGCTGAACCCATATCAGCTGAGCAATGTTATGAAAACACAGCTCATTTATCAGATCTTAGTATAAGCACTCCATTCTGTCAGACTTCCCTGAGGGAGGCACTGCCCCTCCACAGCCCACGGGGTTGATGATACAAAGAAGGGAGCCTTGCCAGCCTCATATACAGGCCCTCAGACTCATGTTGCTATTGTCCCAGACAAGAATGCACATGTGAAATGTAGACTTTGTGCAGGGCAGCCATCCTCTCTGATGCAATGCAGAAAATGACACTTGTAAGTTGTTTTTGATATCTTGTTTTAGCCACTCTGGGTACACTCAGGCCCTTCTTATGAAAGGATATCTCAGTTACATATTTTTATATTTAAAAAATATTTCAACTATTATTCATTTTAAGTTTTTCTTTCTTCAAATAATGAAATTCAAGCCCACAGAGGTTAAGCAAACTATCCAAAGCCATGGGTTTCACTAGAGACCAAATGAGACCACAATCCCACTGTCTAACTCCCTCCTTGCCTTAGGCCATCTCAGAAGATAGGAAGGTCTTTTATTAGGAAGAAAACTTTCTGAAACACTGGATTCTATATCATCCTGTTTCATGAATTTGTGATTTATCACTTCTGTACTTCTTAAGTACCATGAGTTCCTATGGGAAGAGTTCATGGCTACTATTTCTTTGTATTATTATCATACTAGAGGCCCTGTGCATGAAAATTAATGTACTAGAGGGGGCAGTCCTTCAGTCTGGCCTGTCCCCTCTCACAATCCAGGAGCCCTCGGGGCAGGAGGAAACCAGCAATCAGGGGAAGGTGAAGTCCTCATCACACCTCAGCTGCTGCCACTGCTGGCAGCACAAGCCTCAGCCAGCCCTGGGCGGCTGGGAAGCTGCCATCTGAGCTTGCCTTCACCTCGGGCTGCCCTGCTTGCCTGCGCTTCAGTCAGTGGGGGTTACAGGAGGACGCTTGGCTCCCAGCAGGGCTGAGGGGATTGCAGCAGCAGGCTCATGGAGTGGCCAGGCTTGCCCTTGCTGTGGGCACTGCCATCTTGTGATGGTATGATGGTCAATTTGCATATTACCTCTTTATTATATATAGGATTTATAAAGTTCTAAACAAATAGTGATTCTTCCCTTTCAGCTCAGCAAGTTGCATTGACATTCTTTGTTCAAGACCCAGAAATCTCTCAAAGTGACAAGAGCAAAATAAAAGTTGGGTTTTATTTTTTGTTTTGGGTTGTTTGCTTTTTTTTGTTTGTTTGTTTGTTTTTTTGTGTGTGTGTGTGTTTCTGACACTGCTACAGGACTGGAGAAATAATATATAAAAATAAAACTTAGTGGTTGCATATCTATATATTATATGATGTGAGTGAGGTGGAAATTGTCAAAGAGAAACTTCTTTACAATTTCAATAGCAGGGACTATTTGGGCTTAATGACTTGCAAACCATTAGAGAGACTGGTGAGAAGAGAGAATGCCTATTGAAAATATAAATGTATCTTTAAGTGGTTAGCAAGGAGGGCCCAGAGGTTAAATATTGGAATGAAGAGGTTCAATTTTTTTTAAGTAAAGAAGATAGGTTACAAATAAGAAAACTAATTTTCCTTTTATTATAGATTCTATCTCTAATTTCCTTTAGTCCTTCCTGTGTATTTGAACATCGAATGTAGCTCTTATTTCCGTGTCAGAGCTGTTTAATATTTTCACATGAGGAGGCTTGTGTTTATATTTGAGCACCACACATTAAGAATGATATACACAATCTATTTTGCCCTGCTTAGAGTGTCATACAAAGCAGCTTAGGTTATATGATTATTAATTAAAGAGAAATTCCAATATTCACTTAACTCTATCAAAGATCATTTTGGCACATTCTGAAGATTTTTCAGTGAAAAAAATTTTAAAATAAGGTAAATTGTGGAAATGTTAGTAAATCTTGTCCCCGCCATATATAGTCCACATGCATACCTGTACAGTAATGAGAATGGTGATGGATTCAAAGTTATGCTCTTGGTGGAAGTGTTGAAGCAGCAAGATAGTGGACAGAGCAATGGCTTCACTTCTAGTTGAATCGGGCGATGAGTCAGATGATTATTATTAGGCTATTACTATATTATTATAGCAATACCTGGCTTTTTAAATTATTAAGCTATATTACCTTGATAGAAATAAATGCTATTTTTAATAGAAACGTTTTTGCAATTTACTCTAGTTCAAATCTTGGCCTTACCACTTATTTGGAAAAATAATTTTTTATTTTTTTATTTTTTTCTGGCTTATTTATTTGTTGAGTTTGATTTTGATTTTCCTTACAAAGGAGCTATTTTAGGTGCATGAGCCCAGCTTAATGTCTGACACAAAGCAGTGAGTCCTTCATCATCCATTTCCGTTTCCCTCTTTGAGGAGCTGAGAAATGTGTGAGCTGCTTTCAAGTATCTGAAGCAGGCTCATGTGGAAGATAGATGTAATTAAGTCTTTGGTTCAAGTAATAAGAAAAGCCAGAGACTCAAGGAAACATATCCAGCTCAATAAAAAGGAACGTTATTGTAAAGCATAACTGTCCCAAGGCACAGGAGACTTGTGATTCTTCCACTGTCGTCTTTCAAACATAGGCTGAGGACTGGATACAGAGGTGACGTATGGGGAAGATGCTCGCATTGGGCAGTCAGCCAGGTGATGCCAGGTCCTCCTTTCCTGCAGATGGGAAAAAGCCATGTCCTGTTTTGATTCCAGATACACTAAAACAACTAGAAAGCAGGTGTAGATGTTACTGTAGTGGCTGCAGTGGTTATGGGACAGCAACAGGCTATGACTGCTTTAAGCAGTAAGAGAATGGAAACAGTAGAATTATAACACTCTGACCCAAATCTGACCACATATATAATGCTGTGGAAAAAGGCAACTCTCGCATAGCAGCGAGAGTGAGTCCTAGCATCGTCCTGGAAAACAATGCGCGCTCCAGCAGAAGGGCGGAGTCAGGGCTCCCTTTTCCCCTGGACTCGGTGCTGTCCTAGTCCAGCACAGGCAGGCCTTGCCTTGTACACATTCCCTGCTCAAGACACCTGCTTTCTCCTCCTTCTGCACTAGGCTCATACTAGATAAATTCCCCACAGGAAGAAGAAGAGTGGAGAAACAGACAGACAAACCATGACAACTGGGAGCATTGCATTTCCTAGCTCTGTTCTTATTTTTTAACTCTGAAGAGGAAGTTTAAACCCCCAAATAGGTGGAGAAACCCTAAACACTCTTCACCTCCTAGGGCCTCATCTATTTATGTTTTTATTTATTTTTTTTTTTTAGAGAGGGAGAGAGAGATGGAAACATGATGAGAGAGAATCATTGATCAACAGCCTCCTACACACCACACACTGGGGATTGGATCAAGCTCACCACCCAGGGAAGTGCCCTGACTTGGAATCAAACTATAATCTCCTGGTTCATAAGTCCATGCTCAACCACTGAGCCACAATGGCGTGGCCTAGGGCCTCATCTTCTTTCTCCCTCCAGTAATCAGCTAAGCTTTCTCCCAAGTCCTCCAACTGCCTTCCTTCTCCTCACCTGCAAACTCTGTATTCAACCCACACACAGGTCAGCAGGAAGCCTTTAGAACAGGGATATAGGTGGATGGTTTTGTTTCATATGATGTTGCAGATTTTCCTTTGGATCATGGCCCTTTTGTCACTATACATCCTCTTGGAGGATAGGGACTGCCTCTGTAGTACAGATCCAACTCTATAGGCCATTTTTCTATTTGCCCTCCAATGCCTAGGCAATTAATTCCAGTTAATTCCAATTACTTTTTCACATTCTGATCCAAGTGACATCTTCAAACTCCAGTCTTGATCTTAACCTGACAGTCTCCCTCTTTCCAGCTACACTAAGCTTTTCACATTCCATAAGAACGTCCCTACCCCTTACATCCTCTTTACACACACTGACTATGCAAATACAAATATCTCTTCCTCCTCTATGAAATCTTCTCACCCTTCCCTATTCAAACTTCGATAGTAATCCCTTTCGTTTCTGGGGCATCTGACTTATACTTCTATCATAACACTGAACATATTGTGTTATAATTTACTAGAAGCCCAGTGCATGATATTTGTGCATGGGCTGGTGCCCCTAGCCCAGCCTGCACCCTCCCTAATCTGGGACATCCCTCTCACAATCCAGGACTACTGGCTCCCAACTGCTCACCTTTCTGCCTGCCTTCCTGATTGCCCTTAACCACTTCTGTATGCCAGCCTGATTATCCCCTAACCACTCCCCTGCCAACCTGATCAACGCTGAACTGTTCCTCTGCAAGTCCAATTCTTCCTAACTTCCCTCCCCTGCTGGCCTGGTAGCCCCCAACTGCCCTCCCCTGCTGGCCTGGTCACCCTAACTGTCCTCCCTTACCAGCTTGGCCCACCACAACTGCCCTCCTCTGCCAGCTCAGTCACTTCTAACTGCCCTCCCCTAAGGGTCTGATCACTCACACCTTTCCTCCCTTGCAGGCCTGGTCCCTCCCAACTACCCTCCCCTGCCAGCCATCTTGTGCCAGCCATCTTCTGTCTACATGGGGGCAGCCATCTTGTGTGTTGGAGTGATGCCCAATTTGCATATTACTCTTTTATTAGATAGGATGTGTTTGTGAGTTTATCTTCCCTACTTGTTTTCATAAATAAAAGCATCCTCTTCCTTTGGGTATTCACCAATCATAACGTGATTCACAGGAAGAACCCAATAAATGTTATTTGAATGAATAAAATAAATAAGTAAATGAGTGAAAATATACACTATAGCCTTTGCCATGTAAACAACAGATCTAAAGGATCAGTCATTAAATAGAGAAAGTTTCAGTAGGCATCTTGTACATCTGGACAATTGTCATGTAAAATATTTACTTAGGAGGCAAAAAGATAGTTTCTTTTCCTGTGGAAATATTAAAGAATTTTTGTTCCAAGGAAAATTACATTGAAAAATAAATAACTGTCTACAGTATGAGAGACTAAGTTTATATCTGTGGGGACATTCTTTTGACTTTTTATATTACAAGAGTAAGCATGATTTAAACCAAGCAGGCAGTATGATGATGGTGCCAGACAGATAATAAAGAGGAAGATTAGGGAGTTGTAGAAAGTGGCCGGTGCCTTGCGAGATTTCACATCCTAGACATTAAAGAGAACCAAGTGACACTATTTCCTGAGGCCCCCAGGAGTCCTTGATGTCAGCCTCAGCATCAGAGAGCCATTTGGACTGTCGTATTCATTCTACCTTATACCCCAGTTAGAAAATAATATAGAGAAAGAAGAAAGTGAATAGCAATAGATGATACTCAGAGAGGCAGCATCTGAACCAAATCCAAACTCTTGCAAAAAGAAGATTTATGTCTAATCAGTCTCTTACAACATGTCCTTTGCTCATAGAGACTAGAACCTCTAATCAACCCCTAATTGTGTCAAGCATCTCTTCATAGGGACTCTGCATTTCATAGCCTGCAGGAAGTCTACATTTCAGCCTCTTGGGGAGCTAGAGTCGCTACAGTTTTAAGATAGAAGAGAAGGGAAGTGGGTGTTATTGCTCCCAGTAACTCTTAGGACCACCAGGGATCATACCCATCTTTATTTATCCAAAGAGCATATACACAAAATACTTCACATATTTTTACCTAATGAACATAATTACAACAAAGATTTCCTTGTTTGAGCTTTATTAACTAAAAAGCAACCCCTACTAGGAGATAAAAGCAGTGCTGGAACAAGTGAACATCTGGGCTAGAAGCATGGAGCTAGGAGATTGGCACAGGTCACATGACAGAGAACAGCCTGGGTTTGGAAAAGAAGAAACATTTCTTAGCACTTATTAAGTGCTGATAATTGTGCTAATGGCTTTGCAAAGAATACATGATTGTATATCTTTGTCTAATGTGAATAATCTATATATATAAAAGCCTAAGTGACTGTCCCACCATTTGCCTGGTAGCTATGATGTGCAATGACCACTGAAGGCAGACGCTCCAATCAGTAGAGGAGGAAGCCCAGTTCCTCAGGAATGAGCTATGGGTTAGGTTGCTGCTGGAGCATTGTCCACCCCAAATCTGCTTCACCTGCACCCCAGGCCTAGAGAGGAGGAAGCCCAATTCCAGGGTGTGTCACTCAAGAACCTCCCCTCTCACAATCTGGGACCTCTCAGGGGATGTTGGAGAGCCGGTTTCAGCCCCATCCTCACAGGCCAGGCCTAGGGACCCCACTGGTGCATGAATGCCTGCACCAGGTCTCTAGTATTTTAATAAAAATATCAGTGTGGATATCATAAAAAAGAATCATAGATAAATCTGAACCTATATTTAAGGCATAAGTATTTATAAACAAGTTTTCAGTTTATATCAATAAAACTTCAAACAGCACATCATATAATGTTGAACTTACTTTCACTTTCAGTTCTTACTTAGACTTGGGAGCCAAATCCAGGAATCTACATTTTTCTTCTTTTTTAAAAAAATATATTTTATTGATTTTTTTAACAGAGAGGAAGGGAGAGGAATAGAGAGTTAGAAACATCGATGAGAGAGAAATATCGATCAGCTACATTCTGTACATCCCTTATTGGGGATGTGTCCACAACCAAGGTACATGCCCTTGACTGGAATCAAACCCGGGATCCTTCATCCTTCAGTCCACAGGCCAACACTCTATCCACTGAGCAAAACTGGTTTGGGCTACATTCCAAATGTGTAAAATATATACACACATTTTATTGATTTTTACAGAGAGGAAGAGAGATAGAGAGTTAGAAACATTGATGAGAGAGAAACATTGATCAGCTGCCTCTTGCACGCCCCCTACTGGGAATCAAGCCTGCAACTAAGGTACATGCCTTTGACCAGAATCAAACCCGGAACTCTTCAGTCAATGAGCTGATGCTCTATCCACTAAGTCAAACCAATTAGAGCAAATCTACATTCTTTATAGAAAAGCTGAGCTTGCAAAAGGGAGCAAAACTCAAGTCTTCAACATATGTACAGAAAGAATTGCCTCATAGATCTCAATCACATTCTAATTAATGTATAATACAATATTTTAGAAGTGTTCATCTGCTTAAATCTACACAAAAACAATGTCAACTTCAAAAACATCTAATGAACATAGAACAGAAATCTCAGAAATTGATCCTGGAGAAAATAGTAGGAATTATTTCAATGTCCAGTTTGTCAGAAATGAAGTGTTTCTTCCAGACGAACACATCCACCTAGCATTGTTGAACTGATGAGTGCTAGTGAACCCACTGATTGGTGGGGATGATACACCTGAGCCCGTGAGAGGCAAAATAACAAGATGTCCTGGCATCCCACCTCTTCTAACTGGTGGTGCTGTCTGAGTTTCTTCATATTTCTGAAGAAAACCAAACCTTTGTCAGTGTGGCTGTTACCTGAAGGTGTGTTATTGGGAACCAAAAACATGTTAGAGGTCTGTCCTGGATTGGCTCAAACGGAATTACCTCCAGCAGAGGGACTGTCCACTGCCCCTCCCAGGTAAGCACTTCCTGATTTGGCCTGGTTTCCTGGTTTTCTCATGTGTTGTTCCTCCCCTCCATTTGCCCATCCTTCCTTTCTTTGCTTCTCCTCCTCAAAGGACTGTTGCTTATGTTTTAAGGTTATTTCTCTTCCTTATCTGAGAGGCAACAGAGCATGGGCTGTGAAGATGAACTATCTGGGACTTTATCCCAGTTTTTTTCATTAATTTTCTTTGGACAAGTTGCTTAAAAAATCTCTAAACTTGATTTTTCTTGTCCATAAAATAGGGGATACATCCTTAAGTGTTTCGTGAATATTATCACTATAATTATATGATGATGCTGACATAGGCTTAGAAATGGGAAGTGAGTTCCAAACTGCTTGAGTTTCTCTACACTGTGAACTTATGCATAAGCCATTCCCTTGAGTTCTGACTTAGAAAATGAAAAGGCAACAGACATTTTTTTCTCTTGCTCTGGTGCTGGGGAAAATAGAACCAAAATAATGTTGTCAGAATAAAAAAAAATACCTTTCAAAACACTTTTATTTATGCCTTAGCTGCTAAAAACTTAGAGTCCAATTCAAAGATAAGTGACTTCTTCAGGTTTAGTTCCTCTGGTTCTTCTATTTCTCATTCTTTGTTCTTAGTTTATCTATGACTGTACAGTTTTTGTTTATATTTGACTTTTATTTTCCCACAAAAACAATGTCTCATCTCTCCCCCAACCCCTCCCTCTCCAAGGTAGAGCATGTAGGGGAATGATCCACTTAATTAATCTATACTGGTTCCCTGGGGACATTTTAAAATTGCATATTCCCATACCCAGCCATAAAGATTCTGATTCTATAGATCAGGGTAGAGCTCCAAATCTGTATTTCTTTAGAAAATACTCTTCATCTAAAAAAACTCAGATTTATGTGATACTCTGCCAATCTTTGAAGAAGCTGTGGCTGTATAATATATCAGGAAAGAAATAGAAATTCATCTGGCTTCTAAAGCAGACCAGTCACTATCTGTGGGACCTTAGAAAATCACTCAACCTATCTAAAAATTCAGTTCCTTCATTTTAAAAATATACGTTTTTATTGATTTCAGAAAGGAATGGAGAGAGGGAGGGGGAGAGGGAGGGACGGAGGGAGGGAGGGAGGGAGGGAGAGAGGGAGGGAGGGAGGGAGGGAGAGAGAGAAACATCAATGATGAGAGAGAACCATTGATTGCTGACTTCTGCATGTCCCTTACTGGAGATCAAGCCCTCTACCTGGGCATGTGCCCTGACATGGAATGGAACTGTGACCTTCTGGTTCATAGGTCAATACTCAACCACTGAGCCACACCCGCTTGGCCAGTTCCTTCATTTTTAAAACATGTGGGAATCAATACATTTCTGTTCTAAATAACTCATAAAGTTGCTATACAAATTAAATAATACATATAACAGGAAGAAAATGTATTTCTTAATTAAATGGTCATCCAGTTTCAAAACCTAGGAAAGGAGCAATGTGAATTTTTAAAGGCAGTTAGCTTTTGTAGTTTGAAAATCAAGGCCCTCTAGCTGTGACCTCTGACTGCTCCAGATGGACTAGATATAGGTGATTCTAGAATACTGTTTCGATCACAGGACCTGACTCATTAAGGGATTGTGAAATCAGTAAGATGGCAGTGCCAGCATTTTAAAAACAGACCAAATAGACTGAAATGGGCTGGAATAGAATAGCAAGTGATAGGGTAGTAGGAAAAGACCAGACAGGGAAAGGCAGGTCAGGACAGGACAGGATTTGAAAGGCTGACAGGATAGAAAATATTGAAGAACATTGCCTTAAGGAAGAAATTTAAAATAAGATGTTGAATATTTAAATCTAGTTTTTTGTGCTACCCTGTGTTCTCACCTTGTATAGTTTGACTTGTGTTTAAAGATCTTAGGAATGGAGGAGGTAATGTAGTAGCCAAGGAGGAGGTGCTGGTGGGGCGCAAAGCAGAGCATCCAGCAGACAGCACCCACTGTTGAGGTTGTGTGAGGGAATTGGGGATATAGAGGGGCAAGACAGGAGAATATATGCATCCTAGTGCTGTCAAAAGTCTTGTGGAAGGCACTAGACTTCTGAGATCACATAGAGAGAATTTCTAGAGCCATTTTATTTGGAAGATTTTTGTTGAAAGAATGATTCTCAAAAGTGGGAGGAGGTGTACTGCCAGTTCCTGTGTGCAGGGCGTTCGAACTATAACCTCCACAACAGAGGGAAGAGAGCGTTTTGCAGGAGTTACTCATTCCCTCTCACCTCTACTGGAACCGAAGTCTCAAGTTATAATGAAGGATGGAGCCTTTCTCATCTGGTAGGGTACAGGAGTATTCTCTCACATCTGACAGTGAGCCGTGAAATTCATGTTTTCTCATTTTTAAAAATATGTATTTCCCTACTTGGTAGCTAGAAATACAGTAATTAAAAGAACTATTTAGTGATTATTCAATAAGCATCGTTTTGTGAGTTCATATTATATGCTAAGTTTTGTGTTAAGTAGGTTATAACTGTAGTCTCTTATTTTCTAGATCCCTAGGGGAAATATTTTCATGTACACCCTTCATATAGGATCTTATTAAAGCTCAAAGAGATTGAATAATTAACCTCGTTTCCCAAGAGTAGAACTTGTATGCATATATGTATACCCCACAGACATAGAGGACAAGTTGGTGGAGGCCTGGGGTTGGGGAGGGCAGAGGGGACAGGGAGTGGCAAGGGCGAGCTATAAGAGGGCAATGGGAGAAAAAAGGGGATGCATGTTAAACTTTCATCAATAAAGATTTAAAAAAAAAGGTAGCAAGTGATAGCACAAGCCAAACCCAAGTCTCTAAGGCACCTGCCCCTCACTGTCCTAGCTCCTAATGAGCCAATGCCCACAGACCGGTCTGGAAAGGTCAAGGCCATACAGACCATTGGTTCTAAGAGGGAAGCATGCCTGCAAAATCAAGCAATTAAGTTGAAGGAAAATGCTGTATTTTACTCCACTGCCTTTGCCGAAAAGGCTCAATTTCGCAACATCTTCATCTTATCACTCTATGCGTTGTGTATTCATTGTGGCTTTTTCCTCTGTAGATTCTAAAGGAAGTTGGGGATGAGGGAAAACTACTGCTTATTCTTTCCTCTTTTAAATATTTATTTTGTGTCCTGCTTCATAAATCTATTTGCCTCCTGTCATGTAAATGGTAGTGATTGAGATGAAAAGAGCATCCCTCTAAAAACATATTTCTGATCGTACAGGGAATGTAGTTAGAAAATGAATTGTTTCACATATTTTTGTAGTTTCAGAGCCAGGGTTAGGGCAGGGATGGGGGTTGGCGAAAGAGATTGTTATTTTGGGGCCATTGTTTTCTTTTTGTTTGTTTTATATTTGGCAGTCAAGCAAGTTGGTGTTAATTGGATTCAGAAATTACATTATGTGGAAGGAGGTATTCCTTGGAGAAAATGTAGTATCCTCTAAACAACCTGTCCAGAATCTGTTTGCTGTGTGTGTTCTGTGAAGCCTGAGATGAACGAATGAGGCAGCTGGGACTGGCTGTCAAAACTGCAAAGAATCTGGGGGTCTTGTTCCCCAGTACCCAAACATTCCATGGCAGAGAGCAGTTTGCTCACCCCGACCCAAAACTACAATGTCTGCTCTGCAGTCCATGCCTTTGGAAACAGAGTTTGGGAATGGGTGGAGGAAACAGGCAATAGAACTGCTGATTTCCAAGGGCATCTAGCACATGGAAATTTGCATTCTGTAATTCTCCTCCTTCTCCCTGGTGTCTGAAAACAATCTGGAATTAGCAAGCCTTGACATCATCTAATGAGAATGAACAGACTCACACAGATTCCCTTTCTCAGTGATTGGATTCAACCTTTAGAAGACAGACAAATCAGCCCAAATAATGTCTTTTTTGAATGAGTAAAAGTATTTCCTGGCTCAGAGCAATTGTACACTTAGAAGGGAGTCTGATAGGAAGCTGAGCTGTAGGAATAACAATAATAGCTAAGATCTGTAGAGTGTCTATATCAAGCCTGTTGCATAGTCTTCACATCAATCCTTTGACATGGCTACCATCACTGCCACCAACTTCATCATCATCTTCCCTATTTTATAAAGGAGAAAACTGAAGCACAGAGAGGTTGCATTTTCTGCCTGTGGCCCACAGAGTTGACCCAGGGACCAAGGGCCCAACTACTACAACTCTCACCCTTTGCAGAGTAAGGATTGCAAGGTGCATCTTTGAACTCTGAGATGCTTTGCTAAAGTGCTGTCTTCCTAGGAAGGGCTGTTTGCATGTCATCACATCCCAGGCAACTCTTTTTTGTTTTCCTTTTTTATTGTTTAAAGTATTACAAATAGTAATACATATGTCTCCTTTTTTAATTTTCTTCCCTATTGCCCTCCCTCCGGCCTTCTCTACCCCCAGTACATGCCCTCACCTTCCCCCAACACCCAGTGTCTTGTGTCCATTGGTTATGTTTACATACATGCATACAAGTCCTTAGGTTGATCTCTTACAGACCCTCCCTTCAAAATCTCCCCTGCCTTCCTGCTGTAGTATGACATGTTCACTGCTTCTTTGCCTCTGTATCATCCTCCCTCCTCGCCCCGCCCCCTGATTCTTTTCTTTAAAAACATCTTGCCTCTGCAGGCTAGAAATAAACCTATAAGAACAAAAAAATGTTTGAGTCCCAATTTCAATGTCCAATAGTTCTGAGTCACACTTTCAATGTCGAACAGTCCCTATGTGTACTCATCAGCAATGGTATCTGGATGGTGGACAAATGGTGTGGTAATGTAGGTTCCACCCTCTCAGATTTGGTCCTAGACATCCTGTAGTGATGCACAGCTGCTAACTGCTAGCATGGCAAAGTGTCATCAACGTCTTCCATCTCTGGACTGTTTCTACTCTTGTCTTCGTGGTTGGAGCAGACCTGTCTATTCCTTTCTGTTGCAGGAGTCCACATGGTCTTGGAGTTGTTTTCTGAAAGTATATAAACATATTCTCAACAAAAAGTTAATAAAGGAATCTTTTCTATAAAATTGACTTAGGATCCTTTTTATTTTTGCCAAACGATTTTTCTTTGGCTTATTTTGACACCAAGTGTGTTTTCATGGGTGTCTTGCTGTTAGCATTACAAATGAAAATTAATTTTCTAAAGCAAAAATTTTCTAGATGTAATTTACTTACCTGATATTTTTCCTTACATGATATTATCCTACTATCCTCCCTTTTTTGATTAATGGAGACTTTTGTAAATTTTTAATGCAATCTTGATAACTTTAAATTTTAATTTTTTGCACAAAATATGACTGCTTTATGTTCATTGCATGTTAAGCAATTTTACCATGAGATGAACTACCAATAGAAATTTTAGTTAATACTTTAGAAACCGCTTGTTGTCCAGTACAATTAAATTTTCTTGAATATTCACTTATTTCAATTAGCCAATTTAAATTAATCTCAAAGCTTGATTATTCTTTTATTGTCAAATTTAATACTCTACTGACAATCTTAGATTACCCTGTAAATATTAGTGGAAAGAATTATTTGCCTTCTTGAGTAGGCCCTGAGCATTCCTGGTGCTAGGCTGAATTTAGATATGGGGCAGCTGCTGTCAGCCAACTTTCTGCATGTTACCTGGGTCCCAATCCGAGCTAGGCCAACTCTCTGTCTGTTATCTGGGTCCCGATCTGTGCTGGGTGTGGGAAGCGAAGCAGCCATGGGGCAGGAGACCTCACTCAGAAGGGTTGAGGGTTCAGGCCGCTGCAAGGTTGAGGGGTTGAAGGTCTGTGCCCCACCTCTGTGGACCCTCAGGATCTCTCCTGATGCCCCCTCTGCGACTGTGCCTGTCAGGTTGTTCCTTCCCTGAGGAATCTTTCCCATCTCTGGCTAACCAGCCATCCTCCGGGGCCAAGCAGGGTGATGTGAGGTTCAGTTCTGTCTCCTTGGTAGCCTATGCCCCCTTGGCTTCCACACCCAGCACCTGCCTTGGGATCCCCTCGCCTGCTGGCAGGGCCCTGGCACTGATCACGTATCTTGAGGAACTCAGGTTCCTTCTCCAGGAAGGGCCCAGCTCACACCATTTGGTGAGAGACAGATCCATTATACCAGGCACCATGAGGCTTCAACCTCAGCATGAATAGAAAGCTCAGGCAACAGCTGAGGGCAATAACTCTTAAGTACCTGGCAAACTATTCTTTACAGGGAACACTGCCTCCTGACTGAAGTGAACCCTGGAGCCAAGATTTAGGGCTTAGTATCCACTCCCTACTTGTGACCCTGGAGAAATAACTTCCTGGGCCCCAATTTTCTCACCTAAAATTGGAAATAATAACAATACCTTCCTCATAGTGTTGTTAGGAAATTAAATAAGTAAATTAATGCAAATCATTTAAAACAGTGCCTAGCAAAAAGTCAGAAATCAAAAACTTTTATTGGTAAGGTTACTACTCTGTTTTACAAGCTAAAAACATATAAAATGGTTCTGATGTAATTTCAATATTTAGATAGAGAAATAAATTACTCTGAATCAATTTTTTGTGAAGTTAGTTGAGTTTAAAATATTAACAAATATAACTTTAAATAACTTTAAATTTTAAAGACTTTAAGTTACCCTTTGATAGCCAAGGAATGCATATACACTTTTAAAATCTCTTAATTTGCTTAATTGATTTAATTATTTGTCTTAATTAATATAGCTAATATGTATTGATTTTCTACTAGGTGCTTCGAACAGTAAATGAAAAACTTGCAAATACTTGTAGAATCCTTACTCTATGAGACTTCCCTACTAGATTTTTTTTTTCAATTACAGTTTACATTCAATGTTATTTGTATTAGTGTCAGGTGTACAGCATAGCAATTAGATGTCAGTTGTACAGCACAGCATAATCATATACTTTACAAAGGGTTTCCTCCAATATTTCCAATATCCACCTAGCCCCATACATAGTAATTACAATACTAGTGGCCTGGTGCATGAATTCATGCACATTGAAAAGAAATTAATTAGAAGAAAGATTCATGGAGTAATTACATTAATGCAAAGAATTACATGTCAAAATAGTATATATAATATAGTATTTCAAATTAAAATTAAAACATGCATGCAATTGGCACCAGGGAGAGCTTTATATGTATTGCTCATGCATGAGTCAAATTTTATTTTTAAATTGCCAGTGTGCTTCATATGTACTGGCTGGTCAGTTGGTCGGTCAGACTGTTGGTCACTTAACCTTTTATATATATAGATTATTGACAATATTTTCTAAACTGTTCTTTACATTCTCATGACTATTTTATAACTATCATCTGTTTGATGTCTTTTTAAAAACATTAATCTGAAATTATAGTTAGCAAAAAGCCGTGTTTATAGGTGATACTATACAATATCAAAAAAATGCTACTCATTATTATTTTTTTTAACCTAAATATATTGTTTTGGGGAATGGTGCATGTTTTCAATTTTAAATTCCACTTGTTCATTGGTGAAATATAGGTAAGTTATTTGGATAATTTCTATAATTCTCTGTTCAAGTTCACCGATTTTTGCTATAGCTCTGTACTCATTATTGATTGAAATATAATTTACTATATCTCTGCAGTTTAGTTTCTCATGGTAAAAAAATATCATTATCTAAAGTGAAAATGTTGCCATATGAATATCTATACTCCAATTATTGCTTATATGAAATGGTGATAATTGTTTATAATCAGAGAGATATCTCACTTTTAAATAACAGATTTAAGATTATATTTTGGGGTGAATATTTGTCATATGGAAAAAAATGTCTATGATGAGTGTTATACACAGTGTCTCTAACACTGGACATTTGCTTTCCTAAATTAATCACAATATACACAATATAATGAAACTATATCCCTGAAAAGAACAAAGAATAGCTGACCCTTAAGTAAAATATTGATTTTATTTTTTTATTTATTGCTTAATTTCTGAACCTGAAAGAGATTTAACCAGTAAAAGGCTGTATTTTCTAATTGTTCCCATTTTACGAATAGTTAAAGCCTGAAGGATAAATAAAGCCAACTCCCTTTGCAAGCTTGAACGAACCATACTTTAGAAGTTCTAATGTATTTCATGTGTTTAACTGCTATTCATACATACCAACTGCTCAACAAGATCTCTGCTTCTGGAATCCCTGACAACAAGTGATTGTTCTGACTGGAATGCATTAGTGCCATACTCACTTAGAGAAATAGATTGCATAGGAGCCCAGATATGAATATTTAAATAATTAAATATAATTTTAATTTGAAGCTAGTGTATAGCACATATAAAATTCTTGA
The DNA here is from genome assembly GCA_011751065.1 of Lasiurus cinereus. Classification (NCBI taxonomy): domain Eukaryota; kingdom Metazoa; phylum Chordata; class Mammalia; order Chiroptera; family Vespertilionidae; genus Lasiurus; species Lasiurus cinereus. Next base: position 4,308,132 of record JAAGEH010000389.1, read on the forward strand.
AGCAGTTTTTACACCCCTTTCCACATTTTTGTTGCAAGAAATAATGTCATAACTCAGTAGAAGAGGAAATTCACTAATCCAATGATTCTCCAGAGGTAAGAAGAGGGGTTTAGTAGTAAGAGCTGCTGGTAGGAAGAGTTTATCTCAATAGAAGAAAGAGCTTTCTGTTAATTAAAGCTGTCTCTAAGTACATTCTGACATTAGATATGATCAGGGTTTTGTTTGGTCTCAATTGGGAGATAGGGAAAGAATTTTTTTACATAACCCAAGTAGTTATAGTTTAAATCTGGTTGAGAAAATGTTCCAGGTATTTTTGTTTTAATTCATCCTGGTCCTAAATTATTCTTGTTTCTTTGTATTTTTAAATTAATTGTAAAATTAGTTTGATAATTTCCAAGTCTACGTTGACATAGAGATTTTCATCATTTTTTTTGCAGTGACTTTGTAGTCGAGTTTGAAAATAGTAAAATTTGGAAATATTTTTGCTTATTGTTGAAAATATTGACTTTTCTAATAAATAGACATGGTGTGTCACTCCAAAGATAAAAACCATGTCCAACAGTTTGACCACCTGTTATTGGTTTATTATTCAGGATGAGATTGGTTGTCTGTCACTTAGGGATGTGGTACAAGGGATAACTGATGTACTATGGCATTTAATTAAATTACTTGTACATTTTCTTATGACTCTAGGATTTTTATTTTGATTGTAGAAGTTTTCATCTAGCCCCAAATTGCCTTCCATAATAAACTAAATGCATAGTGTAGTGGTTAAAAGCACCAATTTTTCCCTCACCGGTTTGGCTCAGTGGATAGAGTGTGAGCCTATAAACTCAAGGGTCCCAGGTTTGGTTCTGGTCAAGGGCAATGTGCCTTGGTTGCAGGCACATACCCAGTGGGGAGTGTTCAGGAGGTAGCTGATTGATGTTTCTTTCTCATCGATGTTTCTAACTCTCTATTCCTTTCCCTTTCTCTCTATTAAAAAATCAATAAAATATATTTCAAAAATAAAATAAATGAAAGCACTGATTTTATAAAAGAATAGATAGATCTGGGATCTGGTCTTTGCTGTCATCAACCAGCTGAGTGACCAAAGGCACTTATACAGCTTTCTCACAGTTTCTATAGCTGCAAAATAAGAACAATATCACATAACTGAGTGGTACAAATTGAGACCATACATGCTAAAGTATCTCATGTGTAATAGGTGTTCATAATGTGATTGGACCTGGGTTTAAAGACTGAGAGTTTCATATTTTTCAAAGGACATAGAGAAAAATGATTTAGAAATGAACCTTGGTTGAAATTAAAGAAACAACTATGCTATTGATTGATTTGTTTTAACCTATTAATCTGTACTGTCATGGGACCACTTCGATGCATACATATTTAGTTTATCACAATCAACAAATATCTTTGTGACAGATGTATGACAGTTAAGACACTTTAACAATTGCACGGATGAGGGATTTACAATTGATTGCTTCCTTTCAGAGATAATTCTATAATCTATCACTAAATCAATAGCTCTTTAAAGATGCTAGAAGTAATTAAACATCTATCTAAATGCTATAAACACCATTGTAATTTTCTGCAAATCTACTTCTTATCACATAATCTCTCGGTTCATATTTATCACTCTCTACCGAGCCAAAATCATCAGTAAAGGTTTTTTTGCACATCCCTGTTGCATAACGGTATTCATGCTTGTGTCAATCAATTAAAGCCCTGTTGATGCATCTTTTCTGTTCATGCACACAGTCACATGGCTTTGTGCAGGCCATAAGTCCCAAGAGTACAATCTGAGTATGACATGCTGAGACTCCAAGAAAATAGTCCTTCTTAGCCTAGGGTTTCCACCCTTCACTGAGAACCCTTCTAGAGTCCTTTCACCAACATGCAGAACCGAGTTCCATAGAAGTATATAGACCTCTAGAGGCCTTGGTCCCTCTGTTGGGGTAGAAAAGTTCCTCATATGATTTTGAAGATTCATCCCTCCTTATTTTTCTCAAGAAAGCTTTTATTACCCCAGAAGTGGAAATTGATTTATGCTTCGGCTAGTGTTTGCAAAAAAAAAACGTTCAGCAATTTACTTTAGGGGCCAAATGTTCTTTTGGAAAAGATGACTATTCCAAGACAGCACGCATACATACATATACACACAGAAAGACACATTTGTGATTTGATATGAATCTTGGAACACTGAGAAAAGGAAATGGATGCAACATAAAGACGGAAGAGTAGAATTGTAGATGTCTGGGCATTAGACTGATGTTTTTAAAAGATCAGTGTTCTCTGGGCTAAGGTTAGAATGACTTTCTCTTTCCATCAGAGGAAGCTTCAGCATTTCTCCCGCAGGTCTGTCGGTACCATTGAAGTTAGCACATTTCTCTAAGGATGTGGGTGAAATTGAAGTAGGAGCTGCTGCATATCAAATGGCTTCAGTGTGCAGCACAAATTCAGCAACGCAAATGGGAAGCTGTTCAGGTTCGGCTGGCATTTCATTTTCTATATGATATCATTAGAGTCTATTTAGCTTCTGACAACAACATATCTTGTATCAAATTTGTTGTAAAATAAGAGATGAGAGATGTGGAGTTGTGTTAAAAGAGTTTTCAACGTGAATTTGTATCTGACAGGACAATTCAAAGAAACAGCTGTTAAAAAAGTCTTTAACTTGTTTGCTATTTGACTAAAAACAGGCTAAATGGTGGATGGTGTCATTTTATTGTTTTCTGGGGACTGAGGATATTGAAATGGACAAAAATAAAAAACACCTGTAAAATACTGTTTTCAAACTCATTGCACCCTGTTTGTCTTGAACAGGAGTTTTGACATTTTATTGGAAATGCTACTATTTGAGGATTCTTGCATTTGTGACTTGGAGAAATTTAAAAGTGAAATTGCATTTAGAGATCTGAAGTTTTACAACTTCTAATGCCAATATACAGTCATATTCATACGCATTTCAGAACCATAAGGTAGTATTTGTAAAATGTCTATTGACCAATCATATTTTCTTTATATTTCTGATGTAATAAGCTAAGTATATTTGCATATTTACCATAAAATAAAGCAAAAGTAATAATAATGAACATTGATATGAAACACTTTTGTACTTTCTAACGCTATCAGTATGACCACTACCCTTCTTAAAAGAAAGATTATATATTTTAAAAAACATGACATATCCTAAATTTTTAAAACATTTTTTATTGATTTTTAGAGAGAAATTAAGGGAGGGGGAGAGAAAGAGAGAAAGATCAGTATGAGAGCAAGACATCGATTGGCTGCTTCCTGCATGAGCTTCCAACCCAGGCACGTTCCCTGACCAGCAGTAGAACTGGCAGTCTTCCCATGCAGAGGATGACACCCAACCAACTGAGCCATACCAGCCAGGGCAACACATCTTAATTTTAATCTGAACTCTTATGATGTGAACAACATATAGTATTTGCCTTTTCGAGAAAATATTTTTTTCAGATTATAAACCTGGTTTATATTTACTATACCTATGATCTTACAACTTATTTACTTAGACTTGAAAAACATGCTTTTGAGAATAATGTAATCTAATACGTTGAAGATCAATGTCATATTTTACATCTTAATCCCTTTAGTGGGATATTTCCATAAATAATGATGTTTAGCTATCTCAAGAGAGGATGAACATATAGTAGAAACAACCTCCAGATGTCAGGGGACTTCACACTTCTCAATAGTAACACTAAGCACTCAAAACACTTATAATTATTCCATCAGTATCTGTTTTCCCACTCAAGTGGTTCTCAGCGTTGGATGCACATTGGAATTACTGCACACTTTTAACAAAACAATATTGATGTCTGGGAGGCACTCTAGAGATTCTAATTTAATCAATCTCAGAGTGGGATCTGGAGATCAAGATTTTCTAACCCTAGTAACCTTGCTTATTAAAGCATCTAGCCAAGTAAATCATGCATTTCAATGTAATTTTAATGGCAGAAGGAGCTTGTCTTCAGTGAATAACTCAATGTCTCGCAAAAACTGGACCCTAAGTAAATATTAGATGAGTAGATGGATAGATAGGTAACCAGTTGGTTCTAGAAAAGTTCTTTTACCTTTATGGAGCTTAATTTTTAGTATGTAGATCAAGAAATTTGACCTACATATCTCTTTCTTCCACTCCAAATGACCTACCTGTAGTAATGTGCCTATTAGTCATTGTCTCCTAGGAATTTTTTTAAAAATATCCAATAAGTCCTTTGATAGATTTAATGATTTTTGCTGAAATAAATTACTAAGTTATGCATTTTATAAAATGCTTATAGGGATTTTTAATATTTATTATTTTAAGTATAACTATAGATTAACATGGTATATAATGAAATATCTTTTCCCTTGGAAACAAAATAAAGTTTATTTATATATTTTGCATATACAAAAGTTACTCTAATAAATCAGAAACTTGTGAAAGAAGCCTTCAGGTATACAAATTATTTAGTAATAATTTCTTTGTCTAAAAAAGGTATTCCTATAATTTAATCAAAACACTAAATTATAATATTTAATTGCCATTTTAGTCATGATATACTTATTATGGGAGATTGTTTACATGAAGTATTTTGCTGTTTCTGTTTAGGAGACTTCTATTTTAATAAATCGTCTCCATTGTCACCATTAAACAATTGACAAAGTCTCAAGAGTCACAGAAGAATTCAAAGTTCATACTTAATGAATAGTATTTTGAGATTCAAGTGCATGGGCCATAATAGGAATTTTATTATAACATTAACAATCAAGAGAGTTTAGCTTTGGTGAAAGAGTATTAGAAAAATCTCAAACATTTGTTCAGTGCAACCTAGGGTTTCGTTCAACTTTGTTTCCTTTTGAAAGTTACCCTCCAAATTGCCCTCAGTTTGTGATAGAATTATATATATATTCATATTATAAGAGAAAGTTTATTTAGAAAGTTTCAAAGATAGTAGAAGTGAGCTAGCTTGGCTGCATAGGCTCAGGTAACAAATTACAGAAGCAGAAGAAGAGCCCTTGGAGCTCAAGAGAGAGAAATGCAAAGGTAGCATACCTGGGAGAAAGCAGAGGAAACAAGAAAAGTGTGGGCATTCACCCAAGAAGGAGAGTGCTGTGATGAATTTTAGGGGAATTAAACTTGAACATCTCAACATTATGTAATTAATCATGATCAGTTTTGTTTATAATTACTGCTTGTCCTAAGCCTAATAATTCGATACTAGGCTGCTGAGGGTTACCTAATACTTGAATGGGTCCTCTGGTTTACTAGCAGGTTGATATTTATAAGTTACTAGAGGCCCAGTGCATGAATATTCATGCACTGGAGGGGGGGTTCCTCAGCTCAGCCTGCCCCCTCTCACAGTCCAGGAGCCCTCTAGGTTGGGAGGCAACCTGGCCATCAGGGGAAGGCGATGCCCCATCACACCTCTGCTGCTGCCACTGCCATCAACACAAGCCTCGGGCAGCCCTGGGTGACTGGGCATCCACAATCTGAGTCTTGCCTTTGCCTCTGGCTGGCCCTGGGTGGCGGCGGGTCTGAGGGTGTGTCTGGCCGCACCATATGCCTGCTGCCCCCTTGGCTGGGCTGAAAGAATTGGGGGACTCCAGTGGGGGTGAGAAGACCGAATGTCGCCATCTTGTGGCTATAGGCACCACCATATTTGTGACTGTGTGATGGTCAATTTGCATATTCTCTCTTTATTAGATAGGATGAGATTCCAAGCTTTCCAGGTTCATTATGTGCTGTGTCTCATTAATAGGACAAAAAAATATATTTAACAATTTTATTTACCAATAATTTTATTAAACCAAGATAACTTTATAAGTATTCATGTCTTAAAACATTGATAATAAATTGCAAAAATAATAAACTAAAAGAAAATATTTTATTTCACTTTTTATTTTATATTTTTTAATTATACAGGTTTTAAGTGTACTATTATATGATACATCATCTGTATATTTCATTGTGTGTTCACCACCCGAAGTCAAATCTCCTTCTGTCATCGAACACTCAACCACTCTTACCCCACCCCTCTTTTCCCTCTGCTAACCACCATATACTAGTATTGTATGTGTCCATGAGTTATTTTTTTATATATATTTTTATTGATTTCAGAGATGAAGGGAATGGGAAAGAGAGATAGACACATCGATGATGAGAGAGAATTATTGATCAGCTGCTTCTGCACACTCTCTACTGGTGGTCAAACCTGTAATCTGGGCATGTGCCCTGTCCAGGAATTGAAAGTGACTTCCTGGTTCATAGATTGATACTCAACCACTGAGCCATGTCAGTCAGCCTTCTTTGTTTATTTGTTGCTTTCAGTTTTACATTTGCATTTGCTACCTTTGCATTTCTCTCTCTTAAGGTCCAAGAGCTCTTCTTCTGCTTCTGTAATTTGTTACATTCCCCCATATGAGTGAAATCATATAGTTCTTGACTTTTTCTATCTGACTTCTTTGTTTAACATGATATTTTTAAGATCCATACAGGTTGTTACAAATGTCAGTATTTCTATTTCATCTTTTCTGTGGCTGAGTAGTATTCCAATGTATGCATGTACCACATCCTCTTTATCCAATCCATATCAAAGGACACTTTGGTTGTTTCTTTGTCTTGGTCACCATAAATAATGCTGCAATGAACATAGGGTGTATATATCTCTGTGAATAAATGTCTTCAAAAATTTCAGGTAGATACCCAGAAGAGGGATTGTGGTGTTATATGGTAATTCTATTCTTAATTTTTGAGGAACCTCCATACTGTTTTCCATAATGGCTATACCAGTTTACATTTTCACCAGCAGTGAATTAGGTTTCCTTTTCCTCCACGATCTCTCCAACACTTGTTATTACCTGTCTTGTTGATAATAGCCATTTCTGCTGGTGTGAGGTAGTATCTTTTCCACTTTTGATTTTCAGTTCCCTAACAGCTAGTGAAGTTGAGCATCTTTTCATATATCTGTTGGATATTGTATGTATTCTTGGAGAAATGTCTATCTTTGCCCTCTGTCCATATTTTTAATTGGATTTTTTTGTTAGTGAATTGTGTGACTTCCTTATACATTTTGGATATTAAACCCCTTGGTTTGAAACTATCTTCTGCCATTTGGTTGGTAGCCTCTTTGTTTTTTTGATGGTTTCTTCTGCTGTACTGACACTCTTTAGTTTGATATATTACCATTTTTTGCTTTAACTTCACTTGCATTTGGGGTCAAATTCATAAAATTCTAAGATGAAGATCCATAAGTTTAGTACCATGTTTTCTTCTATGTAATTTATTATTTCACATCTTATATTTAGGTCTTTGATTGATTTTGAGTTAATTTTTATATATGAAAACAAACAACAGTCTAGTTTCATTCATTGGCATGTGGCTTTCCAATCATTTACTAATCAGATGTGTGTGTGCCTGTTGGGTACTGCACAGCATCTCAAACTTTAGAATCAGATTAGATGTCATTTTCTGGACAAACTGATTCTCAAGTGGCACTTGCTTTTTATCCCATCAACCACTAAAATTCAGTTTAATAATGATATCACCAAAAAGAAGATTGCAAGGTATACTTTTGAGATTGTGAGCTGCCATTAGCTAATCATTTGTGCAGTATTTAGTAAGTGTCATACTGTATTTCCTTTCACATTTTAAAACAATCCATGATATCTTTGCAAGTTTAGTGCAGCACCCTGATGTTTCAATGCAGGTGGGGAACTGTGAAGGTAAACTTTTCTAAATTAGGCATCCTATATTCTGGATTTCATTATATCAAAAGTTGGGCAATAAAATATAAGAAAGCATCACTTCTAAGCTTAATTGCTAAAACCTTGAGTATGTATTAGCTGAAGCCATCTATATTTTAAAAACTACCATTGTTTGAGAAAACAGATAATTGATGCCATTTCTTTATGTTATTTTTAAAATTGAATGGCCTTTTTATCACTGAGAATAAAAGTCAATGCAAGCAAATTTTATTCTTTGCAGTAAAGAAAGCAGAAAAGAATAAAAATATCTTATATCCACTATTCCGAAGTAAAAAGCATCAATATTTGTGTGTATATATTGACACGTTTTTGCTCATTATAAATGAATGGACAATATACATGTCTCATTACTTCTTTTAAAAAATGTTTTATACCATTTTACAATCTGCTTTATTCAGTTAATCACATAAGCTCTATATTTTAGCTGTTTTTTCTTTCGAAGTGTGCACTTTCATTCTATGGTAGCAGAGGTGAGCATTTTGTGGCCCTCTAAGACATTCATTCATTCGTTCATTCATTCATTCTAATCCCCACCTGAGAATGTGTTTTTTTTATTGATTTTTTTTTCTTTTTAGAGATAGAAACATTGATATAAGAAATATGGATTGCTTGCCTCTCATTTGGGTCCTAACCTGGGATTGAACCCCTTAACCCAAGTATGTATCCTCACCGGAACTGAACCCACAACATTTTTGGTATAAGGGAGGATGCACCAACCAACTGAGAAACCCAACCAGGGCACCACTATATTTATTATATGATCTTTTATAGTGAAGTCTTGCTTCCCTTTGTTCTAAAACAATTAAAAATTGCCTGGCACTTCTTCATTCTTTTGAAATTTTATAGAACTCATTTGAAAAAAAAAACAAGTCTTTATCTAATTTTATTTTGAGAAAATAGCTTTTGAATGTTCTGGGTTTTTTTTGTTTGTTTGTTTTTTGTTTTTTTTGTAATGTTTATTTGTTTCAATGGCATTTTAACTGGAACTAACATTTTGTAACTTAAAATTTTCATGGCAAATAGAATTTTGCAGGTTCTTCTGTTAATTAGTAACTATTCAATGTATTCTATTAAAGCTTCAAAGTTTTCTATTTTTATGCTTCTTGAATTATGTGTGTATGTGCCAGTCCTGTCTCCCGCTGACCTGCCAGTCACTTCCCTCTGCTGGGCAACTGGTAGGGCAATTGGAGTCTCCTTGCTGGCACCCACCTTAGCTAGCCTGGGGCTTCAGTGCTGGGGGAAGCTCCTATATTAAGCGTCTGCCTCTGGTGGACAGTGCACATCATAGCGACCAGTCATCGTTTCACCAGTTGTCCCACCATTGGGTCGATTTGCTTATTAGGTGTTTATTATATAGGATGAGATCCAAACTCTTCAGTCAAAGAAATGGAAGAGATATATATGGTGTGTGTGTGTGTGTGTGTGTGTGTGTGTGTGTGTGTGTGTGTTTTCTATCAGCAGCATTTGATGCTATTGGCAATTTATCTGTAGACTGTAAGTAAATTATAAATTGGAACTGCCATCATCATAGTTTAATCCTTCATTACATTGCCTTTCCTCTGACTAGCCTGAATAATATTCTGGTTTTCTAAACACACACTATTTACCTGTTTTACCTCATCGTTTTCTATTTCCCAAGTCTCTGTGGGCAACACTGATGGAAAGTAATTGTCATATGGTTCATAAAATGACCATAGAGATATTCTGTTCTGTGTTTAGAGCAGATCTTAACAGTCATTTTGCAATCCTTTGGAATTCACTATTCACCCAGTAGAAGCTTTTTTTCTGCTATAAACTGTCCCCTGATAAAGCCGCTTACCTAAAACAAATGAAGGATTTGATCAGTAGGAACAAGGAGACCAGTTGTAGCTAGTTGGAGGGAGCAGGGTTGTTTTGTTTTATTTAAATAAGAAGAAAATGTTCAGTCATTGAGGGTCTTCTTTCTGGTTGTTCCTTTTACTAAAGGAGGAGAAAGACTTATATTTCAACCATGCATGGTTATTTGCAAGCAATATTAGTTATATTTAAACTGAATTTGTGAGTCCTTTACTGACACAATGTCCCCTAAAATATGCTTGAATTAGTGCCAGTTTTTTTCCTTGTATATAGTGCTCACCTGAGATTATTTTCTGATGGAAAAAAATTTCTTTGATATCATTGAATTGAACTCTAACATTTTACATGAAAGATCAAGCAGAGAGAGAGGGAAGGATTTCACCAAAGGCCTAAAACTACAGAGCAGCCAAGGGGAGACCTGACAGCAATTTTTCCATTTCAGTACCACTAATTATTGAGTCACTGCTGCACTGGAGAGACCAAAATTATACCTTTCTGGTTGGCATAGGTCTGAAAGATTGGGAATAGCACATGGGGATGAGGTTTTTTTGTATATCTAGGATTTATATATACAAAAGTAGGCTTGTAGTTTTTCATATGGAAAATATTACAATAATCCTATATAATAAAAGGCTAATATGCAAATTGACCAAACAGCCAATACCTTGAATCATAGTGATCGGTCACTATGATGCAACTGACCAGTCCTAAGCTGGCAGTTGGACATCCCTCAAGGGCTCCCAAACTGCAAAAGGCACAGGCAAGTCTGAGGTATCCCTCCACCCCTGTGTGCACAAATTTCGTGCACAGGGCCTCTAGTTATTAAATAATAATAAAAGAATAAACTGTTTTTTGTACTAAGAACTGGAAGACTACTCTTGCTCATCCTTGTATATTTGAGTATATATAATTTGAGACACCTTATAATAGAATTAGCTACTAGAGAGTGAGGATATACATAGACATTTAAAAATGAAAGACAAATAAGGATATGGATGAGAAGACAAAGGTACATAAGACTGGCATAGAGAGCACAGACAGATAAGCCATGTAGGGAGCCCTGGTTTGTTGTGGAGTTTGCCTTGGACATCCATAAATCCAAGAATTGGGAGTCTATGCATTTCTATAGCTAGAATTTTTCAGAGAGATAAGGCCTAAATATATAGTATCTCAAAAGACGTGGAGCTTTTCTTGACTATTGATTTTGGAGACATTTGGTTTCTTTCTTTGGTAGTTGGAACTATGTTATAGAGAGGGATTGTACCTTCTAATCAATTTATTCTCTCCCATGGAGTTAGTCACAGAAGGATCTGAGGTTGGCCCAACTTTAACATGTTATTCACTTTGGGGTATGTAGAAAAGTTCAATCATTGGCAGTGACGGGACCCTGCACTTGACGTTTCATGTGAAGTTCAGGGTGGAGTGAAAAAGAGCTAAGGATTTGTAATGGGGAAACCAGTCTGGACACTTGTCTACTGCGTGAGAATTAGATAAAGCAATACACCATATGATTCACACAATATTTATAGATGGTTAAATTTCGAAAGTGGTTTTATAAAGTGCTAAAGCATGTTGCAACTCATAATTATTGTCCTTTTAGGTATTGAATATTATCTTCAGAAAACAGCAAATGCAATACAAGTCCTATCTTTTCTAAATATTTTAATTGCCAGCAGTGTTTTGTTGTAGTTTCCTCCACTTCATTTATTGCTGCTTCCTAAGGAGAATTGAATCTCCATCACTATGAACAGTGCCCTTTTGTCTTTCATTGGCTCACGTTCTGTCTGCACTATGTTTCAGATGTCACTGCCAGAGAGTTGTTTTTCACAGAACAATATTACTGCAAAAACAAAGAGTTGATTTAAGTGAGTCTGAATAGCAAAATATAGCAGAACCACATGACTGAAATGATTGCGAACATATACAGCAATAACATATGACTATAATAACGGGTAACATATGAGATAGAAGTGAGTCTCTAGCCTCTATCCTTTATTAGATTGCCTAAACACCTTTTCTAGTTATCTGTGCTGTCAGCATATTTTTAAAAAATAAAGGTACAAATTCTAGTTTTTTGTGTGTGATGGAGATGGATTTGAAATTGGCCTAGGCATACCTATTGTATTGGTTAAGGAAAGATTTATCTCAGCTGAAAACTTGCTAGATCTATTTATAGAAACTTTCATTGTTCATTATACATCTAGATAACAGTATTAATGAGAAATTAGCCCTTGCTCTCCTTAGTTTTTGTTTCATAAGTCATGATGCATTTTTTTCTCTAGAGACTCGTTAGGTTGTTTTATTTCTATGTGTTTTATTTGTCCTTTAAAAAGAATGGAAAAGACTGCATTGTGCTCTTAAACTTATTGCTAGATTTCCTAACACAATAATGGCAGGAAGGAATGATTCCGTTACTAAAATCTCCTTGTGATTACTTCATCTGTTACTATGCTGAGTGGCCTAATAACAAATTTTTTATATCAAAACTAGAGGCCCAGTGCACAGGTTCCTGCACATTGAAAGGAAATTAATTAGAAAAAAATATTTTAGAGGCCAGGGAGGGACCATGAGAGGGCTCCAGGACGTGTCTGGCCCACCTTACCCAGTCCCTTTTGGCAGGACCCCAGCAGCAAGGTAACCTACTGGTTGGAGCATCTGCCCCCTGGTGGTCAGTGCATGTCACAGTGACTGGTGGAATGGTTGGATGGTTGGAGGGACAAATTGTATAGTTACATATTTTCTATAATGAGCATCAGAAACCTGGGACTCTTCATGTGACAAAGACAAGCTGCTGTTTCATGAAGTTATTTTTTATCTTGAATCATATTGAACTGCTTAGAAATTAACCTGACTCTTCTCAGTTACATCCACTATATGAATTTAAGTAAAGCACCAAAGGGGAGCCCTTTCCTAGGTCACACTCATTCAGAAAGCTTGGCAAGAGTATGGCAATAGGAGAGATCACTTGCTCACATATATCCTCTTTCCTCTTCATTCAATTCCAAAATAACCATTGTGCTATTTATTTCAGCGTGATATATGTTGGAGTAACACTACTCTGACTTCAGACCAGTTTTTGTGTATTTATGAATACTTTATACTACATTCAGAAGGTGTGTCTACATTCAAGTATTGTGCATTTCATGAAGAGTATGCCCTCCTGAGTTATTGCCTGTTTTAATAAGTATAAAACCAGTGAGTGAGGCTTATTGTACAGCAGACATGGTGTTTGAGAGCTTGGTATCATCTATCTCATTTAATCTTCACACTAGTCCTGTGAGATAGGAATTATCCACCTTATATTTGTGAGGAAACTGAGACTGAGATAAATTAGTCTTCCTGTGGTCACAGAGAGAGTGTCGATTCAACCTGAGGTCTACCTAATAACAGAATTTCTGCTCTCTGCTAGAATCCTGCCTGATGGTGAATCAGTAGTTGTTCCTGTTGGACTGAGCTGCAGTTACTGACCAGGTCTTTTTTAAAGCAGAATATACCTAGGAAGGAAAGTGACCAAGAGCAAGAGGCCAGAAAAAAATAAAATAAAACAGAAAATAAAAAAAAAAGCGAGGGCAAAAGGCTGGGTATTGGAGGCCCTTAGAGGCAAGGTAGAGCCTCCAGGCACCTGTGATAAACAGCCTCCAGTATCAGTGGGGAGAGCATAGGTTTCCCAGTACCTTTCACTGCAGTGAGGGGAGCTTTCCAGATCTGACACAAAGGGAAGTGAAGGATAGAGGAATCCAAGATGGTGGCATAGGTAAACACCTACACTGCTGCCTCGCACAACAATTTCAAAACTACAACTAAAGACAAAATGGACATCATCCAGAACCACAGGAAAGCTGGCTGAGTGGAAATTCTACAACTAGAAGGAAAGAGAAGGGCTCACAGAGACTCAGAGGAGCTGCAAAAAGCTGAGGTATGGAGATGCATGCGTGGAGAGAGCAGGTGCTGGAGTACCTGGCTGGCTTTATCTGGCGAGAGGGAGATGGAAACTCCCAACTGCATTGAAATCCTTATCCTACGACACTAAACCCCATGTCCAGCTGAAACTCATACGGGGGAGTTTGGACTGTGAAAAGGGAGAGGTGCATGGAAATTTAGGGAGGTCACAAAAGGGCAGAATTCTGGTGGCTCGCACAGCACTGTGCGCAGAAGACAGACTGCTGATTGTGCCACTGGCTTTCACAAGTGGGCAGGAGATAGAGCCTCCTAACTGTGCCACTTCTAACTCCACTAAACCCTAGTTTCGGGAGAAACCCTGGGGACTCAGACTCATATGGTCACAGAGCACAGGGGAGCCAGAGAGGCAGCAGTGTAGAGGTACTGTGCAAGCACGTGTGCACAGGAACTGCTTCAGCGATAACCCAGTCACATGAGACACAGGGGCCATGGAGGGCGGGACTGACTGTAAGGTAAGGCAGTCCATTAAGCCCTGAGACTCCACCCATCCCAAGCTCAACAGAGAGGCTTTTGCAGTTTTGCAAGTCTTGTATCATAAGGCTAAATGCAAAGACAAAGGAAGAGATCACAAACAAAAGAAATGGAGGAAAACAAATGACTGGATATAGGGTTCAAAGCCATGGTTATAAGGTTTTTCAAGAATATCCTAGAAAAGATGGATAAATTTAGCAAGACCCAAGAAAAGATTAAAATGGACCAACTAGAGATGGAAAAAGACCAACTAGAGATGGAAAAGGACCAACTAGAAATTAAACATACACTGACTGAAATGAAAAATATTATACAGAGACCTAACAGCAGAGTAGAGGAAGGCAAGAATCAAGTAAAAAATTTGAAATATAAAGAATAAGAAAACACTCAACTGGAAAAGCAAGAAGAAAGAAGAATCCAAAAATGTGAAGATAATGTAAGGAGCCTCTGGGACAGCTTCAAGAGTACCAACATCAGAATTGTGGGGGGGTGCCAGAAGAAGAGAGAGAGCAAGATACTGAAAACCTATTTAAAGAAATAATGACTGAAAACTTTCCACATCTGGTAAATAAATAGACTTACAAGTTCAGGAAGCACACAGAACCCCAAATAAAAGGAATCCAAAGAGGACTACACCAAGACACATCATAATTAAAATACCAAGAGCAAAAGACAAAGAGAGAATATTAAAAACAGCAAGAGAAAAACAGTTAATTACCTACAAGGGAACACCCATACGACTGTCAGTTGATTTATCAACAGAAACGATGCAGGCCAGGCGGGAGTGGCAAGAAATATTCAATGTGATAAACAGCAAGAACCTACAACCAAGAATATTCTATCCAGCAAAGCTATCATTCGGAATTGAAGGGCAGATAAAGAGCTTCACAGAGAAGAAAAAGTTAAAGGAGTTCATCAACTCCAAACCAGTATTATATGAAATGCTGAAAGGTACTCTTTTAGAAGAGGAAGAAGAAAAAGGTAAAAGATAAAAAATTATTAACAACAAATACATATCTATCAACAAGTGAATCTAAAAAGTAAGTGAATTAAAAATTTGATCAACAATATAAACTGGTGAATATAATAGAATCAGGAGCACAGAAAGGGAGTGGACTGATAATTCTCAGGGGTAAAAAGGGTGAGGGGTATGCAGGGAGAGACTGGACAAAAATCATACACCTATGAATGAGGTCAACAGGAGGGAGATAAGAGTAGAAGGAGGGGTGGGAGCTGGGTGGAGGGGAGCTATGGAGGGGAAAAAAGAGAAACAAATGTAATAATCTGAATAATAAATATTTAATTTTAAAAAAGGGAAGTGAAGTTCTCACATTGTAACAGCCACTGCTTGGAAGCAATACATGTTATACCAATTTTCACATGCATGTAGATTTTATTATAATTAAAATACAAATTCATTTCAAAGCATCATTGAATTCAGAGCTTTACCTTTAAATATTTTCTCAGTTAATAGATAGTGAAATTACTATTTAATGGGCCTATAAAAATTAGATTCAGAAAATGTGTTGACATTAAAATGTGTGCCTCTCTCTCACACACACATACACATACACACAAACACACACACACAGAAATGCCCAGATCCATAGCACTATTGGACTTACGTAGTCCTGAATCTTACTGGGGGCCTGATATTCTTCCGGTGATTCAAATAAGCATTTTACATGTACAATCTCATTTATTCTCTTAATCTACAAAGTAAATTTTCCTATTGTCCATTTTTAAGGTATAAAAACTAAGCCTTAACTTTCAACTTCTAAGAATAATCTATTATAAATAGTTTTGTGGAGGTTAAAATGGATAATAAATTTAAAACAGTACGGATGACGTTTAAGGCAATAATGTTAACTGTCATCAGTAGTTGCAATAATAGCCATGGTTTGTTATTAATATTAGTTCCATTGAAGTCACAACTCATTAATTTTATTTGTAAAATTTATTGATAATATATAGGTTGTCTATTCCTAAGAAAGGTCATTGATAGCACAGAGTCATTAATAGACATTTTATTATATCTAGAAAGTAAACAGGATTCCATAAAGTTTTAGGAAAAAGCGAAAGAGTTGAAAGGCATTTCACTTTATAGAGTGTGCTTTATGTGACACTCTAAGACTTCTAACTCCACTAAACCCATTTCAGGTGAATACTTGTTTCCTCCCAACTGACATTATTGTAATATTTGTTTGTTTAGTTTATTTGTGTATGTGTATGGGAATAAGGGGGCTGTTAAAATTAAAGTCATGGGAATTAATAGTATATGATTGAAATATAGAACATGGAAAATGTCTCTATTAGAATAGTCAGCAATCAAAACTTATTAGGCAATAATCCATTTTTATGCCTGAGTAGTATTTCACTGTACATTTGTACCACATCTTCTTTTTACAGTCATTATAGTGAAGGGCACTTTGATTGTTTCCAAGTCTTAGCCACAGAGAATAATGGGGCAGTGAACATTGGGGTGCATATATCTTTGCAAAAAAAGTGTTTTGTAATTTTCAGGTACATACCCAGAATAGGTGTTGCTGGATCATATGGTAACTCTATTCTCAACGTCTTGAGGAGCCTCCATACTGACCTTGAAAATGTCATGCTAAGTGAAAAAAGTCAGACAAAAACACTCAAGAACCATATGATTTCACTCAGATGTGGCATATAAAACTGAAAGCAACAAATGAGTAAATAAGACAAACAACAACAACAAAAACAATAGACAGCAGTGTTGTGGTTTCTAGAGAAAAGGGGGATGGAGGGATAGTAAAGGGTAAAGAGGATCAAATATATGAAGATTGAAAAATATTTTATACTTTGGGTGGTTGGCACACAAAGCAATATGCAAATGGTGTATCATAGAATTGCACACTTGAAACCTAATTAATTGTATTAACCAACTATAGGCCCTGTGCACAATATTCATACACTGCAGGGGTTGGGTTTCCTGAGCCTGGCCTGTTCCCTCAGTCCAGCCTGCACCGGGCCTAAGCCGGCAGTTGGACATCCCCTGAGGGGACCTTAGGCCTGCAGCAGAAGGGGGAGAGGCTTCCACCACTGCCGCTGCACATACCAGCCTTAAGCCAGGCTTCTGGCTGAGCTGAGTATGGTCCTCCTGTGGAAGCACACTGACCACCAGGAGGCAACTCCTGCATTGAGCATCTGCCCCCTGGTGGTCAGTGTGCATCATAGCAACCGGTCATTCCACTGGTCAATTTGTAGATTAGCCTTTCATTATATAGGAAGTCACCCCAGTAGAATTAATTGAAATAAACTGATTATGAATCTATGTGAATCCAAGTAACATATTTTAGCTCTTTCATGGAAAGTAGATATTATAGTCACTAGGTAACTGGGACATTCAAACATTTAAGAGATATCATAAAAAGAGGCTGAAGAGAAAATCATATGGTTGTTGAACTTCAGTATTTTTTAAATGATCCTTTAATAACAATGTTCAGATACTAATAGTTACATACTGTAGTTTCCATTTGCCTTTTCAATGCTTTTATTTTTTTTCAAATATATTTTATTGACTTTTTATGGAGAGCAAGGGAGAGGAATAGAGTCAGAAGCATTGATGAGAGAGAAACATCCATCAGCTGCCTCCTGCACACCCCTTAATTGGAGATGTGCACACAACCAAGGTGCATGCCCTTGACCAGAATTGAACTGGGATCTTTCAGTCCACAGGCCAATGCTCTATCCATTGAGGCAAACAAGTTAGGGCAAAGCTTTTTTTTTTTTGTTTAATGTAGTTTTAAATATGTGTTTTCATCCGTTAAAAATTAGAAAAAAAAATGTTCTGAATTTAGGGTGAAGGAACATTTTAGTTTCCAACCTCTGAGAACCATCAGGCCTTTGCATCTTTGTTTCATAAAACTCAGGAAAATGTTTTATGGTTGATGTTTAGTAGACTTTGAGAGAAAGAGAGAGAGAGAGAATATGAATGATAAGAATGAAGAATGGACCCTACTAATTTAATAGAATTACAGAGGTGTTTGTTTAACTGTATTTTATTTTTCAACTTAAATTTTTATTTTTATTTTGAGAATTCTTTTTTTCAAACTGAATCCTAGCATTTATTTTAAAATATTGATTCTTTCCCATTTACAAAGGTAATATATGAGCATTGTAGAAATTTTGTAAAATACAGAAAAAACACAAAGAAACTTTTAATAAGTCAGATCATATTTTATTGCATTAGAATAGTTAAGCTATTTAAAGAGTTACTGCTAGAAGTCATTCTGTGATTTGTATGGTCAGCTCAAAATTGTCTTTTGTGATATTTGTAAGTATGCAATTTTAACATTTTAAAAGTATAAGAAAAATACTTTAAATCTATTGCTATACAAAATTGGGTTTTATAGACATAATTTACACTTGTTAGTGATTAGTTTATCACCATCATGCTTCTTAACCCAGAAATGCATGCACATAAATATACTGAATTGAATTTTTACAAAGGTGCAAATGTGTTTCATTAAGAAGAGTCTTTTTAATAAATGGTGCTGGAATAATTAAACACCTGTAATCCCCAAAAATGAAACAACAAAAAACTAATGTTATAACAAAATATTAGCTCAAAAGTGGATTATAGATCTTACTGTAAATTGTAAACTATAAAACATTTAGAAAAGAAGATAGAGAAAAACTCAATAACCTTGTTAGGTAAAGATTTCTTAGACAAAAAAAAAAGAAAAACTCAAAACATTAAACATGGATAAAACTGTTCTTTTTATCAAAATTAAAAAGTTTCACTCAATGAAAGGCCCTGTTAAGAGGGTACAAGACAAGTCACTGGGAGAAAATATTTCCAAATTTCATATCCAAGAAAAGACTTATGTGCATAATGCATAAAGATCTTCCTAACCTCAACAACATAAAAAACAAATAATCCAATTGAAAAGTAGTGAAAAAGACCTAGATTTTTACTAAATAACTAATAAATTAATATGAATGACAAATAAGCAAATGAAAGTATGTCAAAATCATTAGCCATTAAGGAAATGCGAAATGAAACTGCAGTAAGATATCATTACACTTCTACTGAAATAGCTAATATAATAGATAACATCAGCCTGGAGGTAATACCTTTTCTTTTCCTAAATGTAGTGGTCAAAATTACATCACATTAAGTCATACAGCCCGGCCTGCATGGCTCAGTGGTTGAATGTTGACCTATGAACCAGGAGGTCACAGTTCCATTCCCCTTCAGGGCACATCCCAGGTTTTGGACTTAGTCCCCAGTGTGGGGCATGCAGGAGGCAGCCTATAGATGATTCTCTCATCAATGATGTTTCTATCTCTCTCTCCCTCTCCCTTCCTCTCTGAATTCAATAAAAATACATATTTTAAAAAGATAATATCAAGTATTGTCAAGAATGTGAAGACATAAATCTTCACAATGATTTACTCTGAGCTCTGTAAAATGGTATAACTCTTACTGTAGCAGTTTCTTTAAAATAATGTGAATATATAATTACCACATCCAGTAATGCACTCCTAGGCACTTATTTTACACAGAGGAAAATTTATGTTAACGCAAAAGCCAATACATAACTATTCCTATCAGTTAAGTTGCCATAGTGAGAAACCAGAAAATACTCAAATGTCCTTCAGTGGATGAATGGTTAAACTGTGGTACACGCATGCCAATTATACTCAGCAATACAAGGGAACAAACTTTTGATTCTTGAAACAACTTAGATGGATCTTACAGAGAGAAAAAGTAAAAAGCCTGTATCATAAAAGTCTCATATTGCAAGATTCTTGCAATGACACAATCATAGAGGCAGAGATCACCTGGGGGTTGCCAGGGTCTGTGGAAAGGGAGGGAGGATGGTATCAAAGGGGCAGCACATTTGTGCTGATGGAACAGCCTGGGTTATTGATTGCAGTGCTGGTTATAGGAAACTGTGGCTGTGAGAACATCTTTTAGAATTACCCACAGGGACGGTTTTAAAAATAATTGCACATAGAAATGGCAGCCCTGACTTTTCTCTGGATCCCAGAGATCACGGACTTCTCTGCATCCTCCGTGACTTTTCATTTGAGTTTTTTGTTTGGTCCATGTTTATATTTTTTAGCTTTTCAACCTTTAGCATGTATCATTTCTAGAGTCTAAGGACACCATGTAATGAATAGTATTGAAAGGGAAAAACAAAGAACATGCTCCTCAAACTGAGCTAACATGACAATCAAGGAATCCTGTCAGGTGCTCAAGAGTATAGAAATCTATAGCAGAAGCACTTCCTGGAGTATCCGTTTTCCTTGAAAAGTTGAGGTAGCAGGCATGTAGGAGGAGCTTCACTTTCATATTAAAGAAAAAACATCAATATTCTGTGTAGCAGAATGTGAAATTCACGTATATATTTGACACATAACAAATGATTACAAAGCAATGTCTCCCTTGAAGTAAGTGCTTGAGGGCTCTCATCTCTGTTTATTCTCCTCTTCAACGAGGAAATGTAAGAAAGAAAGCATGGTCTTGGCACAAATATGCATGCATGCCCTTTGTCATTTCTCTATCTACCACTTGGCATGAGTTGGGACTGTGACTGGGCTCTGCTTCCTGGGCCTCAGTGCAAGTCCTCTTCTTAGAAGTCCTGGGAGTGCAGATCAGAGGGTGAGTTAGAGGAAGAAGGGGACAATAAAATAATGATGACTGTCCTGGTAAGATCATTCTATGAACATAGATAAACAAAAAATACCAAATGTCTTCATTATCTCTAAACTAACTTCTTTTTTTTTATTAATTTTTATTAATTTTTATACATATCTCCCCATTGCGCCCCTCCCCTCCCTGCATACCCCAACCCCCCAGTGTCTGTGATCATTGGTTATGCTTATATGCATGCATACAAGTCCTTTGATTGATCACTTATCTACCTCACCTAACTTTAATCTTTCTGCTGTAATTTCAGTCTGTTTGATGCTTTATGATTTTTGTCCTCCTGAGAATTATCAGTCTACTCCCTTTCTGTGCTCCTGATTCTATTATATTCACCAGTTTATTCTGTTGATCAAATTTTTAATTCACTTAATTTTTAGATTCACTTGTTGACAGATATGTATTTGTTGTTCATAATTTTTTGTCTTTTACCTTTTTCTTCTTCCTCTTCTAAAAGAGTACCTTTCAGCATTTCATATAATACTGGTTTGGAGTTGATGAACTCCTTTAGCTTTTTCTTCTCTGTGAAGCTCTTTATCTGCCCTTCAATTCTGAATGATAGCTTTGCTGGATAGATTATTCTTGGTTGTAGGTTCTTGCTGTTCATCACGTTGAATATTTTTGCCACTCCCGTCTGGCCTGCATCGTTTCTGTTGAGAAATCAGCTGTCATATGGGTGCTCCCTTGTAGGTAATAAACTGTTTTTCTCTTGCTGCTTTTAATATTCTCTCTTTGTCTTTTGCTCTTGGTATTTTAATTATGATGTGTCTTGGGGTGGTCCTCTTTGGATTCCTTTTGTTTGGGGTTCTGTGTGCTTCCTGGACTTGTAAGTCCATTTCTTTTACCAGATGTGGGAAGTTTTCAGTCATTATTTCTTTAAATAGGTTTTCAGTATCTTGCTCTCTCTCTTCTTCTGGCACCCCCACAATTCTGATGTTGGTATGCTTAAAGCTGTCCCAGAGGCTCCTTACATTATCTTCACATTTTTGGATTCTTTTCTCTTCTTGCTTTTCCAGTTGAATGTTTTCTGCTTCTTTATATTTCAAATTTTTGACTTGATCCTTGCCTTTCTCTAGTCTGCTATTAGGACTCTGTATAATATTTTTTATTTCAGTCAGTGTATGTTTAATTTCTATTTGGTCCTTTATCATCTTTAGTTGGACCTTTTTCATCTCCTCTTGGGTCTCACTAAATTTATCCATCTTTTCTAGCATATTCTTGAAAAACCTTATAAGTGTGGTTTTGAACTCTATATCCAGTCGTTTTTTTTCCTCCATTTCTTTTGTTTGTGATCCCTTCCCTTGTCTGGGCATTTTCACCATGCCAGGGAAACTTCTGTGTTGAATTCAGCCTTATGATACCAGACGCAAAACCGAGGAAGCCTCTATTGAGCTTGGGATGGGTGGAGTCTCAGGGCTTAAGGGACCGCCTTGCCTTCCAGTCAGCCCCGCCCTCCACGGCCCCTGAGTCTCACATGACTGGGTAATGGCTGGAGCCGTCCTTGTGCCTCTAACTGCTGCCTTTCCAGCTCCCCTGTGCACTAGGACCACACGAGTCTAGGTCTCTAGGGTTTCGTCCGAAACAGGGGCTCAGTGGAGTCAGAAGTGGCACAGTTGGGAGGGTCTATCCCCCACCCACTCTCGAAAGCCAGCAGCACCATCAGCAGTCTGTCCTGCGTGCAGTGACGTGCGCGCCACCAGGTCTTTGATCTTTTGCGACTCCCCTAAGTTTCCATGCACTTCTCCCTTTTCACAGTCCAAACTCCCCCCGTATGAGTTTCGGCTGGATCTGGGGTTTAGTGTCGTAGGATAAGGGGTTCAATGCCTTTGAGAGTCTCCGTTTCCCTCCCGCCAGAGAAAGCCAGCCAGGTACTCCGGCACCACACGTGCGTCTCCGTACCTCAGCTTTTTGCAGCTCCTCTGGGTCTCCGTGAGCCCCTCTCTTTCCTTCTAGTTGTAGAACTTCCACTCAGCCAGCTTTTTTGTGGTTCTGGATGATGTCCGTCTGTCTTTTAGTTGTAGTTTTGAAATTTTTGTGCGAGGCAGCAGTGTAGGTGTTTACCTATGCCGCCATCTTGGATTCCCCTCTAAACTAACTTCTTCTCCTGGCCTTAATCTCACTGGTGAACAATTTTGCCTCAGTCATTCCTGGACTTCTCCCTCCACCCCACCCCACCCCTGATCTCTGTGCTTGAACTGTGGTGTTTTAAGTCGTGTGGAGGCCTTCTTTCATAGGTATCTGGACACTGTCACAGTCCTGCCCTGCTAATGCTCAGGGTCCTGGCAGGCTCAAGCTGTGTTACTCCAGTGCCTATGCTGGTTGTGGAAGGGCAAGCCAGCTCCTTCAGGCACATGAATCTATTCCCTCTGAGGTTTCCTGAATACTCATGCTTCCAGAAAGCCAGACAAAAGACTCCACATGGAACTCTCATTCAACCACTGTACCTCTCAACCCCACCAGAAGCAGATTCCATAAGGCAAATGCTTAGTTAAAATGTCCTGTATCCCAGGCATTGCATATAAGTAAGTGACTTATCACTAGTGACTCAGTTATCCCCACAGAAACTCTGTGTGGCCCAGCTGGCATGGCTCAGTGGTTGATTGTCGACCTATGAACCAGGGGGCCATGGTTCGATTCCCAGTCAGCACACATGCTGGGGTTGTGAGCTCTATCCCCAGTGTGGGGCATGCAGGAGGCAGCCTATCAATGATTCTCTCTTATCATTGATGCTTCTATCTCTCTCTTCCTCTCCCTTCCTTTCTGAAATCAATAAAACTATATTTTTAAAAAAGAAACTCTGTGTGGTATATATTATTTCATTTCCTAGAGGAGAAAACAAGCACAGTTGTTTAAGTATTTAATTTTAGATAAACTTACACTATTTCATTGAACTATATCTTGTGGATATTTTGCTAGTTATATTCATTAACTACTATCCAATTAAAAATGTACATTTTGATTGATTCAATGGTATTTCTTTTATAGTGTTCGTTAGCTTGCTAATTCTCCATCTAATTAATATAGGTTATATAAATGAAGAAATGGAATATAGTTTATAAAAAACAGAAAATCTTCACACATACTGTTTTTTTAATGTATGTATCTTAATTTTCTAAAATGATGGAAAGTATTCAGGTGGTCCTCTTTTTATACTCCATTGAATTCCTTGCCATACTTAACACATGTGTGTATGCACCCACAACACATGTCTGCCAGTGTCTGCCACCATAGCTACTCAAGGCTTTGGGCAGCAGTGCCTGCTTCTGCAAAGAACCAAATCCCACAGCACCAGGGGAAGCCTATAATCATACCTTCCAATCTGAAATGCAGATCAGCATTAGACAAATCCTTGATAATTTTGCTAATGTTACCGTGCTCTAATATAATGGTTCTCTTTCTTTTATGAAACAGTGAGCTGACAAAATTACATAATAATGTCATTTGTAAACAATATTTTCATTTCCTTTGCTCTTTTCAAATGGATATCATGTTAGGTTTAATGCACTGAGAGGATGTCTGCTTTTTAAATAACTTGGAGTGAGGATGATATCCTTTTAGAATGTCTAACATAGTGTCTGCATTGGTTATACAGAACTATATATGCACAAACCAATGGATAGAGCAAGGCCCTGGCATGGTTACATCTTGAAAGTTCATTAACAATATCCTCAGAGTACATCATGGCCTTAATATGAACATTTGAGAATTGGCTGATTTTCAGTGTTGTTTAATTTCCTGAATAGTAATGTGTAGCTTTCATCTGATATACTATGAAAATTAAGAGTGGGTTAGCATTGGTTATTAAGGGGGGAAAGTCTCTTCTCTTAATGGTGCCATCAAATTACTGCTGTGGCTTTTGCTTGCCAGGCAGCTATCCTATATGTCTCAGTATTTGACATTTGAGTGTACCTTAGCCTCACACCTCAATTAACTACACAAAGCTGCCCTTTAAAAGTCTCTGGTGCTGATTGACCTACATTAATTACCCTTACCCTGAGGGTCTCATTCTTTTAAAGAAGATTTGCAACAGCAGTTATTTTCTGTCAAATCAAAGAGTCTTTCTGTGTTGCCAAATAGAAGTATCTGACTCGAATTGTTAAAACACAAAGACAGGGGTGCAATGTTTGCCTAACTCGATACCTCTTATTTTTACATGACTCATGATTTGTGAGGAGGACCCTACTTCCCACTGACTACTTCTGATGAGACAGCTGGGTCCTGATCAGTAAAACTGCACAAAGGAAACATACATAACTCTGAATCACATTTTCAGTTTTCTGTTAAAATAGGTAACTTTAAACGTCACAGGTGAGGACATCTACCTCACCCTCATTTTCTGCTTGATGGTGTTTAATCATCAGGCCAAATAACTAGAAGACAACTCAAGAGGTCTGCAAGTTAGCCATTCCCCTAGGCCAATATGTGCCTTCACAATTTACTTCCTGTGGACTTTTCCAGGTTACCCTAATAAGTCTATTTGGAGATTTAAATATTCCTCTAGGCATAATCCAAGCCTTTTTGTTTTAATCAAAATCCATTCATTTCCTTTTGTTTTATTCTCTTTGGGTGGAAGAAACCCTTATAATTTTTTGTAAGAACACAGCTCTGTATTGAGATTGGCTGTTACTAAAACCTTTTCCCATCCTCTGTCCTTGCAATACTTAATTTTTACCCCATTTCAAAAGGGCCCACTGAAATAGTACAACAGTAGCATGATTTGATAAATGCCTTGGTTTTACCTCCAGAGAACCCCAAATGTGAGTATCTCAAGTGAGGCACCCTTAGAAGAGGAAGCACATTGTGGTGGCTTGAACTGGAAACTATAACACTGACTAGGTAGCCACCTGGTGGCCAGATAACTGTGATCTAAAACCTTAAGATCTAAATCTCTTGTTTCCTCATTAACAAAGCAAAGATGCTCTATCTAATTCATTACCTTTTTAATATAGTACTTGATGAATATTTCCAAAATTTATTAGTATTTTAAAGGTCTTAATTTTTAGAGTAGTTTTAAATTCATAGCAAAAATGAGGGGAAAGAAGGTTCAGTGATTCCCCATATAAACTCTTCTCTCACATGGGCATAGCCTCCCACATTATCACTGTCCCCACCAGAATGATACATTTGTTACAATTGATGTTACAATCCACATCAACCAAAGTCCATAATTAGCCTTAGGATTAACTCTTGGAGTTGTATAACTTGTGCTTTTGGACAAATGTGTAATGACAGGTATCCACCATTTTAGTATTACTAGAGACCCAGGGCATGAAATTCGTGCACAGGTAAGGTCCCTAGGCCTGGCCTGCAATCAGGACCATCTTCCACAGCTGCCCGCAGCTGGCTCTGCTCCCCACCACCACCCAACCCTGTTCCTCATTTGCCATCAGACGATCGGATCAGAGCCTGCCAGGGGAGGAGGAGCCAAGAGGTGGTCAGTGTGCCTCATAGTGACTGGTTGAGTGGTCATTCTGGTCTTTCTGCTATTAGGGTCAATTTGCATATTACCCTTTTATTATATAGGATTATTATATAGGATAAGAGTAGTTTTACTGCTCTGTAAATTCTTTGCATTTCTCCTTCTCCTCCCCCAATCCCTGACAATAACTGATCTTTTGGCTGTCTCCATAGTTTTGCCTTTTTCAGAATATCCAATGGTTGGACTCAGACAATATGTGACTTTTTTTAGACTGGCTTCTTTCACTTAGCAATATTCATCAGTATAAGTGAGACACCAAAGAAATATCAGGGGAGGGAATTTGTAAGAGAGAAAGCCTTATATGATATGAATGGGAATGAGAGCCTGAAAAGTCTGAGTCAAGGCCGTTAATTTTATTCCATTAGTGTTCACAAATTGATTCAAATCAAGTAACCTAAGTCAGCAAATACAGGATCTTAGATGTTTGGTCTTGCCAAGTGACATTAATGTTAATCCCAGTGGGACATTGCTCACATTTTTTGTAGTGGAACAACAAATCTATTAGACCTTGGACTGTGACCAACCTATCACTTACTCACCTGTATGATACTGAGATATTTTTAGCTTACTAAAAAAATTTAATACACAGAATATTTTAACTTATCTGAGTTCAGATGGATTACATATGGTGCTTTTATGCGCATTGCAGTACTTCCTTGATGATAAAAATTAAAGTGAACTGGCACACTGTAATTTTCCTGATGTGCCTTAAGGTTCCTAATGAGTTGTTTTCATGCCATTTCCAAGTCTGAAATTAAGGTTAGCATTCCAAAGCATTGCTGCCACTATGCTTTTTTTTTTTTTTACCTTTTTCCATTTCAAAAGATGGCTTTTTGTCCTTTTCTAATCTCTCTAAAAATGCTTTCTGCCTTCTATGGTTCTCAAAATAATAATCATCTCCTCAGGTGTAAAAGTCACATATTCCACAAGCATTCTGAAGGCCTGTGTTGTGAAACTATCTCACACATTTTCTTTGCTGTCTATTTAATTTTGTCCTGTTTTTAACATCTAATTCTGAACTAGTTTTCAGAACACATTGGACCCTTCCCTAACATCAACATAAGTAATGTCACTATCAGCACTTTTTATTTCTTTTTTTAAAAATATATTTTATTGATTTTTCACGGAGAGGAAAAGAGAGGGATAGAAAGTTAGAAACATCGATGAGAGAGACATCGATCAGCCACCTCCTGATCAATGTGGCCCACAACCAATGCACATTCCCTGGGGATGTGCCCGCAACCAATGAACATGCCCTTGACCGGAATCGAACCCGGGACCCCACAGTCCGCAAGCCGACGCTCTATCCACTGAGCCAAACCGGTTTCGGCCACTTTTTATTTCTTGTTACTTTTTTATTAATATCCGTTTTCTACCAGTAACCTTTCTTCAAACGTTTTTCATTTTACCCGAGAACTGTTTGTTGTCTTGTAACTGTTATACAACCTATGAACTTAAGAGGCTTTTCTGCCCTAGCTGGTTTAGATTCATAGGTAGGTGTTGGCCTTTGGACTAAAGGGTCCCCAGTTCAATTCTGGCTAAGGCCACATGCCAGCACATATTACCAGAGGAAACTAAGATTAACCAACTGTTTTATTGCAATACACAGCCCTTATCTTTCTGATATCAGTGTAGACTTAACATAAAGATGACAAGAAAAAAGAGTATATATTTCTGCTATTTTCAAATAAATAAATGAAAAAAAATTCTGGGAGAAAACTTGCTAGTTTGACTGTTAAAGGAATAATAGCCTACTGTTAATAAACTCTGGGGGAGAGTCCTCCATAGTCAGGGATGTCTCTGAGGGAGAATGGGTATTGAATTATTCTTGGGAAACAAAAATGATTCTGGTCAATGGCATATGCCTGAAGCATCCATCTTATATAAAAACTGCTGTTTGAAATTTTAACCCTGCTATTTGGCTTCTGTAAATGCTTGCTTGCTTAAATAATAAGGAAAATAAGACTACTGCCACTTCAGATAGGCCATTAAACCTTCCCCGGACGAAATTATCAGTGCTGACCAGACCAGGCCTTTGGTTGAGGTCTCAAGGCCCCAGCACATAGGGGCTCTTTAAGAACTTGAAAAAGGGGCCAGAAACACCCCATATTTGGGAGGCAAAGAAAGTAAAAACATATAAATAGTTTTTTTTTGTTTTGTTTTGTTTTGTTCCTCCTCCTCCTTGTCCCCCTCCCCACTTTCCCCCCTTGCTCCCTACCTACCATCCTTTTCCTTATCAACTGGAATTTCTTTTGGGAAATTATATCTGGAATTCCTAACATCAACTGAAATTCCTTTTGGGAAATTGTATCTTCTTTGGTGAATGTAGTTGGGTGGGCTCCAACCTTACCCTAACTTAGGACATATCTTAAGAGAAGTTGAGGTTATGCTTCTTGTCTACAAGTTGGATATGAAACATATTAACAATTAAACTGAAAATGTTTGGTATCTGTTCGTAATGAATGGGCACTTCCTGATATTTGTATTTCTTGGCCCTATCCATAGCTCTTACCTATTTTGAAATATTTCCCTATCCTTCCAATTGACTTCATAAGCTCCTAATACATTCCCAATACATTTTCTTTATCCAGTGACCGGTTCAGTTGCTTGAAGCTAGAACCTTAATTATACATAAATTACCTGGAATATAATAGGTTCTCAATAATGGTTACGATTAATGGTAGAACTGAACTGAACTCATGCTTCCTAATGTCCATCTTTATTAAACCAGCTTCTCTGTTACTGTTATATAGTTTCTGCATGACTATCAGCAGTTTTCTCTTAGGAGACCTTGTGGGCTGAATTATCTCCATAGCTTACTTATAGACAACAAGTTTACCAAATGTTTCACTTCCTGAGGAAATCCCAGGCTTCTTGAGTTTTAAATGTCAGTAGGCAATTTGTTTGGGTATTTTCTGAGGACACCTATAAACAAACATGTGGAAGAGTTCATGTTCAACTCTTTGTGAAGCATTTCTTTCATCCAAGTGAGTGTTTTAGTTTGAATGGGAAAAGGGTGTGAATGCACAAATTTCTTATTATTAAAATTGTTTTAAAGAAATAAAAATTAAGCAACCTAAATTTGTTCATTCTAAGAAATGTGAGCTATCCTTTATATCCATGGATTGGCACCGACACAATGTACACACCATTATTGATGCTATCAATCAGATCATACCATAACTCTGCACTGTAGGATTCTTGTTTGTTTTTTGGAGCTAGCTGAAAGTGCTCCCTGCATTTCATTGTCCTGTCAGGATGAAAACGGCTTTTTAATGACAAAAAAGAAGAAGATAGAGAACAGATGTGCAAAGGAGTTGGCAGGTAAACAAACCCTATTCTCAGTCTGGATGAGAGTCCTCTGTTCAATTGCATCTTTAGAAAAGATCATTTGAAGGGAACGAAGCTGTCATTCACACAGAGAGTGATCCAGCTGTACTCATTAAACTATGCAGTAGATCACTGGTTCTGTTTTTCTATTTCTGCTCCCTGTGCCAAAGTTACCTTCCCCCACCCATTGCTAAAGAAAGGTATCTGGTTGTTTGTCTAATTCCCACGTCTAAGGCTGTATAACTTCCTCCAGGGTTTAACAGAAGACTACACATCTGGAAAAGTAAATGTAACTGCTAAAATTGTTTCCAATTATGTGGGCTAACTTCAGAGCCATTCACAATGGATATGGTTTGCACAGGTGTCTCATTAAAGCTTAGGTGTAAGCATTGACACAATTAGAGTTTCCTTTAGATTTGTATCATCTCACTGATAGAGTATTGAACTGGAGCTGGGAAACTTGTATTCTACTTCTGGCTTGCATGCTGATGAGATATGTCACCTCAAGCAAATTAGTCTCATTGGTTTGTTTCTCTTTAAAATTATGAAAATAAGCTACATGATCTTTGAGAATAATGACAATTTTGTTTCTAATCCAAAACTGGAACAACTGATATGTGATGACATTTTCCCTGGATGTAAGGAGTATATTTTGCTAGTAAAATATTAACATATTTGGAGAGATGTTTTGATATTAGGAAAATTATCAGGAGAATTTTCAAATTAGGAAACTCTCAGAAAATTTGGGACATACAGTCTCACTATATTAATAAGGCTACCCTTTAGTTTTATACTTCTTGCATCATCATGACTCGATGTAGCACCAGTGGTAGTTTCCTTTCTACTTGAATTGGGGCAGGATTCAATTTATTGCACACAGTAATATTTACACAGAGTAAAATTCATTCTTTTTGGAGTTTATTTCTATAAATTTTGAATAGCATATAGTAATATAACTGCCACCACAAGACAAATATAGAATGTTCCCATCACTCTAATAAGTTTTGTATGCTCCTTTATAGTCAATCCCTGCCTTTCTTCCTCAGTTCTTGGAAACCACTGATTTGTCTTCTGTATCTATAGCTTTTCCTTTTTCAAATACTATCATATAAATGGAATCATGCAGGATGCAGCATTTTTTTTTAGCATAGTACATGTGAGATTCATCCAGGCTTCACATATCAGTAGTTTATTTCCTTTTATTACTGAACAGGCTGAAGAATGACTCCACTCCCACCTCAAAGATGTTCACACTCCAGTCCCTGGAACCAATAAGTATTTTACCTTACATGGCAAAGCAACTTTGAAAATATTAAGATCACAAACTGTGAGATGGAAAGATTGTCCTGGATTATTTGGGTGGGCCCAATCTAATCATATAGAATCTGAAAAGGAGAGAACCTTTCCCAGCTGTAGCAAAGAGAGAGATGAGATGAAAGGAGGAGGGGAGATTTGAAGCATGAGAGGAATTCAACCCACTACTACTGGCTTTGAAAATGGAGGAGAAGAGGACCACAGATCAAGGAATATTGTTATTACTTTTGAAATCTACGAGGAAGCCATCATTTTCCATTGTGGGTTATGTTCAAATTGAATTAATCTTCATCTCAACTCTTGCTTTAAATGTTTCTTCTCCCTCTGTTGGGAAATTAATACTTTTAATTATTCCTAATAAATATGTAAATTGTCACTCTCTGTAAGGAGTTTTAAATTATTAACTAGAGAAACAAGCTTTTAAATCAGCCTGGATTCTACAGCTGCCTCTGCTACTCACTAACCATGTGAGCGTGGCAAGAAGCTGAGCTTCTCTAAGCTTCAGTGTTTAATTTGTGTAAGAGGGGAAATAATAAGGGTTGTTATGAGAATTGAATGAAACAATGTTTTCTTGTGTTTGCTTGGAACAGTGCCTGGCCTACAGAAAGCGTTCAAGAAATGATTGTTTTCTTATACAATTTTAATAACATGAACATTCCCAAATGGATCTTCTGATGAACTCATGTTTTCCAATATCAGGTTTCCTTAGTGGGGCACACCCACTAATTACACACCACATGTCAATAATACCAGGCAGAATCCTATCAGGAGAGCAGTCAATCTTTTACCCTTTGAAGCTTGTTATCTAAACACGCAGTTTTTACTGTGGCGTGGAAGAGCACGGGCTTTAACTGCAGCCTAACCAGTGTCATGTTCTACTGCTCATAGTTGCAGTCCTGTGACTTTGACCACACCACTGATTCTCTTTGAAACTGGTCAGAATAATCTCCAACTTCCCAAGTTCCTGTGAGACTTCTACCAAGAGGAACTTGGCAAGCATGAAATGTCTCCAACAAAAAGAAAATTTGGAAATTTAAATAACAATGTGATACTTCCCCATGAATAAATCAGTGTTAATGGAAATATGCATATAATTTGATGTTTGTGTTCTGCACTGAACTTTTTAAAATGCTCACTTGCAATGCAGAATTCTGACTTGATTTATGGTATCCTGAGAAACAGAGAAATTAAAGAAATTCTATCCTTTGCATCCCTTAGGTGTTTATGAGGGTCCAAGTGTTTTGAGCCTTTTTTGTTACAATTGTAAACCAAATTAGTCTGGTTGTAGCCTGGTATTAACTCAGTGATCTTTGAAGGGACAGGGGAATCCTGATGGGATGAAGAGCTGGATACCTGCTTCAACTCTGCTGCTTCTTGTATGACTGTCCCTTATGTGTATCACTCCCCGATGGTCTTTGATGTGACTCACTGCACAGATGTCGAAGAGAATTGCCATCCAAGCTCTCTCTTAACTCTTCTTGTTTTGATCTGCTTATTTCCAACACAGGCTAGAGCTGGATTTGACTGGACTGCATTATTGAGGATCTCAAAGTTGGCCCATACTCTATGTGGTGGACCAAACTGAGACTTAAATTAGCAGACTGGGGACCTTTGAAAGTTAGTAACTGCTAACACAGCTAGCTGTTCTTCTACTGTGTATAAATTAAAGCAATATTTCATATTTGCCATAACCTACTTTTATGGGAAAAAGGACAGTCAAAGAGGGAAGCGACAAAAAAAAAAATATTGCCTGTTGAAAATCTCTTTTTTCCCCTTAACTTCTGGTTTGCAAAGTATGAAATTTTAAATTTGTTTCATAGAACTCTCATGGCCTACCTCAACCTTATTTCATCTAGAATAGCTGAACTTTTAGCTATTTTATTTATAATGTTGATTTGAAAAGGTTTCACTAATAAAATTACAAAGCAACATGTTTAATCTACTCATAGAAACATTTTTTTTTCAACCACTTTTGTTGATTATTTACTTAACTCCTCTTAGAATGCTATTGTTGACTCCTGCAAGAACTTAAACCCTATCAGACAAGGTTTGTGCCCTATTGATTTTTAATTCCCTCACCACATTCTAACATAAAGAATTAAATTTTGTACCCTTATCAAAACTAAAAAAAGTACTACTTTCAATATATACTTTTCCAAGTACGATACTAAGTGCTTCATGTATATTTGCTCACTTAAAGTTTATGTCAATCCTATAAAATTAGAAATAATATTTATTATCATCTGTATTTACAAAAGAGGAATTTGAAGCAAAGAAAGGGCATCTGCTTGGGTTTCCAGGAGGTGTGGCCAGCCTGCAAACCACCACAGGCCCCTCTTCCAGGCTGCCCCACACCCCAAGGGAACCCCTACCCTGATATGGGGCACCTTTCAGGGCAACCAGTCAGCCCCCTCCCATGCACCAGGCCTCTATACTATATAATAAGAGAATATTCAAATTTACTGTAACTCCAACACACAAGATAGCTGCCTCCATTTGGTCAAAGATGGATTCCCTCATGTGGACACAAGATGGCCACCACAAGATGACCAGCAGAGGAGGGAAGTTGGGGTGACTGGGCCTGCAGGGAAGAGCAGTTGGAGAGGATACAAGCCTGCAGTGGAGAACATTTGGGGGGGGACCAGACCTGTAGGGGAGGGCAGTTAGGGGCAAACAGGCTGGCAGAGGAGCAGTTAGGCATCAATCAGACTGGCAGGGTATGGTTAGGGGCAATCTGGCAGGCAGGCAGGCAAGCAGTAGGGAGCCAGCAATCCTGGATTGTGAGAGGGATGTCTGACTACCCGTTTACGCTCGAGTCACAGTAAACTAACTGGTGGGTCGTGTGCAGCCAGCCTATCCTCGTGATTACTCCTATCTCAAATGTTGCTCATATTTCAAAGCAAAAAATCGCTTGCTCGACAGCTCGTATCTCAAAAATTTCGTATGTTAGGGCACTCGTATCTCGAGGTACCACTGTATATAAAAGCCTAAGGGATCAGTTGCTATGATGAGCACTGACCACCAGGAGGCAGACATTCAATGCAGGAGTTTCCCCCTGGTGATCAATGCTCTCCCACAGCCAATCTCCTAAGGCCCATCCCCCCAGACAGCTCGTCCCATTGGCCCCTGGTGCTAAACCATTCATAGACACCTGCTTCTGGGTCAGGGTTTCTTACATAGCCAAGTAGCCCCTTCTCTGTGATCTATTGAAAGTCAGTCCTCAACAAAAGTGTTTGTCTTGCTCCTGTCCTCTTCCTTCCCCAGGAGCTGCTTGCCTACTGTGGTGTCCAGAGGCAGTGAAAAAAAGGGAGGGGAGGAGGCAGGGAACTTTGAAGTGGCAGTACATTGGCCATCCCTCTGTAATCCCTCCTGCCTGGCAGGCCAACCTCCCATGGTCCCTCCCCTCCATGAATGAATTTGTACAATGAGCCTCTAGTACCGTATAAAAAGAATTGTGTACATTGAAGCTGATATTCATAGATTTTACTCCAAAAATATATATACAATAGAAATTAGAAAAAGATAAAATAAAATATATAAATGAAGTTCTTGAATTTCCTTGCCAATCTCCAGAGGGCATGCTTGAGCACCTTTAGGAGTGACACAGTCCACTTAGATAATACTGATAAGATAATCTAAAGCAGTAAATAATCCAACCAATACTCACCGCATTAAATTACATTAACCATTCTATCTTCTCTTCATTAAAACCTAGTCAATATAAGTACTAATGGGATGAAAATAGCTTTACAGTGGTGAATGCATGAAACACAGATTATTCTTTTATTATTATTTATTAATTATTGTATTATTTTCCATATGAACAACTGTAAACCTACTTTTGCCCCACCCAGAGTAATGTTTTCAAATAATAAAAATAGTGTACATTCCTTTAAAAAATTAAAAAGTAAAATAAACAGTTATCCTGTTAGATTCCAGAAATATGTGAAACACAGGGAACAAATTTAGAACATAAATGTTTGTTCTATGAAAAGTCACACTACATTGGACCAAGGGTATGTGTCTATTGATCTGTCTCTGATAGGGTTGCCACTGGTTATTTGGGGATTACTAGATTATCATGAAGTATTCTATTCTGATTTTTTTTTCATGTTTTATGCTTTGCCACTGATTTCTACTGAGGTTTATAAATACTAATTTTGAATGTGAAGAAGCATGCCACAGCCAGAGAGCAATGGGCTGCAGAACTCAGTTTCGTGAAGGTCATAAAGAGAAGCCCAACTTAGGCAAATCGAGTTGGGGAAACTGTTGTAAAAATAAATTCAGTGCCTTAAATATAGAAGTATACCACAACCTCCTGAAAAAGGAACATGAGAAATGAGGGAGGGAGGAGTTAGAGTGTGTAGTTAGGTTTCTCTACTGTCTAAAGTTCAATGCCGCTCTGATTTCTAAAGCTTTGTTTTGAATTTTAAGTTGGGAGATTTGAGGATTTGGTGATCAACTTTTTGTTCATAACCATGGACATAGCTGCGTTCAAGTGTGTAATTTTGTGCTCATCTTATGTAGAACTTAGAAAAATTAAAAGTCATTTTTCACTGGTAGTTATGTCTGAAGTTCTCAAGATGTTCAGCTCCTTATCTATCCAGCCACATCTTAAGGCTTTTTTCAAACAAGAGCCATT
Source organism: Lasiurus cinereus (assembly GCA_011751065.1). Classification (NCBI taxonomy): domain Eukaryota; kingdom Metazoa; phylum Chordata; class Mammalia; order Chiroptera; family Vespertilionidae; genus Lasiurus; species Lasiurus cinereus. The sequence goes on from JAAGEH010000389.1 coordinate 4,343,625, forward strand.
CCCAGGCACATGTGGCACCATCAAACTGACTGGCAATATGAATAGGACTTATAGTTAATATTCATTGGCATTCCTCACATTCTCACAGTCTCACTTTGCATTAGAGAAAGCATTTATTACTTAACACTGATTTTATTTAAAAGTTTCAACTTGAGAGGCAACTTTCTTCAAAACAGAATTTGAGATAGAAATGTTCAAAGGTGATTCTGAGAGCACCAATTTCAGAATGGGCTGCCTTAGAGATGACGGTGGCCATGACTGACAGGTTTCAATTTCTTCTAATCTTTACATGTGCAACTTCTGGATTTTGAATCCTTTTTTTAAAACATGAATAATTTCAACTATTCTCAAAACCTTAATGATCCCTTTCGAGTTGAAACTTAACAAAAGCTTCCTTCACAAAGCATTATATACCATCTTATCAATTGAATCATGCTTCCACCAAGTACCAAATCCCTGTTACTGGTTTTTTTGGATATTTCTAAAATTGTATCTATGATTTTAAGTATGAAAACAGAAGCTCAGAGTTCCTCTTGTTAACTATATACCTATTTTGTGTGTGAAAAGCACCCTCTAGAAGTGATTCAATTTCCTGTTTAGTAGTTACGCTTCCAGATATAATTTTGTATTAGCTGAGGAGATGAATTCTCTCACTTGTAATTATGTGATCTTGTTAGGAACCTGGCTGTGTAATAGGAAATCCTGATTAAACTTTCATTCAGTATAGTTTCTCCATCAGTCCTTGGAAGAGGTGTGAGGATTATTCTGTTGGTATTTTGTTGGTTCCTAGATGATTAATCAGTTTGTATGAAAAGCTGGGATGATATATTGTCTCTGCCTTAAATCCTTTGTATTTTGTGAGTTGTCATGGCACTTAATGTAATAGATAACTCCGGTTGGGTCATTAAAAGCAAGAAGGTCAGGTGTTTCTTTTTTCCTGACACAGCAGAGCTCTGATTAAGTGTAAAGACACAAGGTTATTTCTTTCTCTCTCCTAAGGGCGGGCATGGGGGAAGGTAGTAGTCGAGAGGGGAGAAGTAATGTAAGTGATTATTTCAAATGGAAACAACTACTTGTGAATTTATTTCACATTTGCACATGTTAACAAAACTATTAAAATTTTCTTAAAACCTACCGAAACCGGTTTGGCTCAGTGGATAGAGCGTCGGCCTGTGGACTGAAAGGTCCCAGGTTCGATTCCTGTCAAGAGCATGTACCTTGGTTGCAGGCACATCCCCAGTAGGGGGTGTGCAGGAGGCGGCTGATCGATGTCTCTCTCTCTCATCGATGTTTCTGACTCTCTATCCCTCTCCCTCTCTCTCTGTAAAAATTAATAAAATATATTAAAAAAAAAAACACCTTGCTAACCTTACACTCTGTCTGGTGTAAAGGCAGAAATAAGTCTTTGGTAGAAGAGAGAGAGACTTATTTAAACCAACCTAACAATTTTGTAAATACTACAAAGTCCCCTAATCAAAATAAAACATTTTAATATTACACAGTCCTCTATGCATGCTAATAAATTTATCCTTGTAATACTCTTATTCAGCTACTCTGCAGGTTAGCATTCATTTAAAAATCAGATCCTTAATCATCCACTTTAATTTTTTATCTTAAAATTCTGTTTGTTGCTCAAAATTTCATTCAGTTTCCACTAATCATTTTCCCATTTCCTTGGATCACCCTCTTTTCCCCCCACCTCCTCCCTTCCTTCTCCTTTTTATTTACATGATTCACAACTTAAGAAGAAAAAATTTAGGCAAACTTGTTAAGAGCCTATGCCACAGTTGTATTTCAAAATCTGCAAGTGAAGAGAGTAAACTGGCCAAGTAAAAAATATTCTTTCTCAGTAAAAAATACTTTCAAAGTAAAATGATTGATAGATAATCATTGGGGCCTGACTAAAAGAAAAAAAGATAACCCATTAAAGAACATTAGTCATCTGACTAATAGCCAACTAGGGGTATTTAATTTCAGCAGAGACCTTATATTTTAAAGTCTATTAGAAATTGCTTAAACATTTCATCAGGATTATAAATTTCTTCCTGAAAGGATGAGTTTCTCTGCTCAAGAAAATTTTCTTGCTAAGCCTATTTGGGACAAATTTGGGACAAATTATCAATTACTAATGATAGAAGAAACTAAGCTCAAAGAACTTGTCAGATGAAATTTCATATTTATCCCATCTGTCTTTTAATTAGTTCTCTTGAAGTATAATCTATAATAATAAAAACATAGCCCTAGCCAATTTGACTCAGTGGATAGAGAGTCAGCCTGTGAACTCAAGGGTCCCAGGTTCGATTCCGGTCAAGGGCATGTACCTTGATTTCAAGCACGTTACCCAGTAGGAAGTGTGGAGGAGGCAGCGGATCAATGTTTCTCTCTCATCAATGTTTCTAACTCTCTATTCCTCTCCCTTCCTCTCTGTAAAAAATCAAAAAAATACATAAAAAAACCATGATATGCTAATTAGATTGGATGTCCTCTGGACATTCTTCCAGACAAAGCCAAAGGCAGGCAGCTGAGATGGCTGGCAGCTACATCAATGGTGGAGTGATGGCGGCAGTGCCTTCCTTTGATTGGCCGGTCACCTTCAGCAGAGGGAGGCCAGACTGCAACTTAGGTGGGGAGCAGGCCTAAGCCATCAATAGGACATCCCCTCAGGGCTCCTGGACTGTGAGAGGGGGCAGGCCAGGTTGAGGGACCCCTCCCACCCCCAGTTTACATATAATAAGCTGCACATATTTAAAGTGAACACTTTTTTTTATGGTTTAGCATACCACATGCACTAATGACACTATCACCACAGTCAAGGTAATGAACATATACATTGTATTAATTTTTTAATTTATTTTTAATTTGTCCTTCTTGCTCCCCTCTCCCAAACACCAGGCAAACATTGAACTACTCTCTGTAACTATAACTAGTGTGAGTTTTTATTTTTCAAAATTTCATATAAATGGATTCAGAGAACTTGTACTTTTTAGGGTGAGGGAGTTTGACTTTATTCATTCAAAATACTTATTTTATAGTTCATCAATGTGTTGTAATATGAAAGTTCATGTTTTTTTATTGCACAGTAGAATTCAATTATATGGGGATAACACTATTTACTCATTTATTTGTGGATGGACATTTAAGCAGTTTCCAGCAGTTGGCTAAAACCAAAAAAGTTTGCTCTGAGCAGCTGTATGGGAGTCTTTGCATGGACAAATGTTTCATTTCTTATGGATAAAAAATATATAGTAGTCGAATGACTACATCAATAGTATTTAAGAAACTTTAAACTGCTTTTCACTATTGGCAAGAGTAGAGAGTAGAGAAAATAGGAAGAGGTTGGAAAAAGGTACAAACTTTTAGTTATAAGATGAATAAGAGGAGAAACCAAGATAGTGGCATAGGTAAATACCTAAACTGCTGCCTGGCACAACAATTTCAAAACTACAATTAAAAGAGAAACAGGCATCATCCAGAACCACAGGAAAGCTGGTTGAGTGGAAATTCTACAACTAGAAGGAGAGAGAGGGGCTCACAGAGACTCAGAAGAGCTGCAAAAAGCTAAGGTACGGAGACACGCGTGTGGAGAAGATGGGGGCAGCAGAGTGCCTGGCTGGTTTCCTCTATTGGAAGAGAGACAGAAACTCCTGACAGCACTGAACCCTCACTCTGGGCGAAATTCATATGGGGGTAGTCTGGACTGCCGTGAAAAGGGAGGAGTGCACGGAAACTTAGGGGATCCTCACAAAGGCAGAGGTCTGGAGGCATGTGAATGCAAGAGCACACACAGAGGGCTGACCGCTGATTGTGCCCCTAGCTTTCTCTAGTGGGAGGGAGACAGAACCACCCATTTTTGGGTGAGACCCTGGGGACCCAGACTAATACAGGTCCCCGGAGCACACAGAAAGCAGCAAAAATGCGGAAACAAAGGAACAGATCACAAAGGAAAGTAATGGAGGAAAACAAACAACTGGATGCAAAGTTCAAAACCACTTACAAGATTTTTCAAGAATTTCCTAGAAAAGATGGATAGATTTATCAAGACCCAAGAGGAGGTGAAAAAGGACCAACTAGAGATGAAAAAGGACAAGATAGAAATTAAACATACACTGACTGAAATAAAAAAATATTATCCAGAAACCTAACAACACACTAGAGGAACACAGGAATAGAGTCAAAGATTTGAAATACAAAAAAAGCAAAAAAAAAGCACTCCACTGGAAAAGAAAAAATAATCCAAAAATGTGAAGATAGTGTAAAGAGCCTCTGGGACAACTTCAAGCATACCAACATCAGAATTATGGATGTGCCAGAAGAAGAGAGAGAGCAAGCTACTGAAAACCTATTTGAAGAAATAATGACTGAAAACTTCCCCCACCTGATGAAAGAAATAGACTTACAGGTCCAGGAAGTGCACAGAACCCCAAACGAAAGTAATCCAAAGAGGACCACACCAAAACACATCATAATTAAAATGCAAAGAGCAAAAGAAAAAGGAAGAAAAAAGCAGCAAGAGAAAAAGTTAATTACCTACTAGGGGATACCCATAAGATTGTCAGCTGATTTCTTAACAGAAACTATACAGGCCAGATAGGAGTGGCAAGAAATATTCAAAGTGATGGATAGCAAGAACTTTCAACCAAGATTACTCTATCCAGCAAAGCTATCATTCAGAATTGAAGGTTAGATAAAGAGCTTCACAGATAAGAAAAAGCTAAAGGAGTTCATCAACACCATACCAGTATTATATGAAATACTGAAACATACTCTTTAAGAAGAGGAAGAAGAAGAAAAAGGTAAAGATAAAAATTATTAACAACAAATACATATCTATCAACAAGTGAATCTAAAAATCAGGTGAATAAAAAATGATGAACAGAATAAACTGGTGAATATAATAGAATCAGGGACACAGAAAAGGAGTGGACTGACAAATCTCAGAGGGAAAGGGGAGAGAGGGGTGCAGGGAGAAACTGGACAAACATCATACACCTATGGATGAGGACAGTGCAAGAGGAGGTAAGGGCAAAGGGAGGAGTGGGAGCCGGGTGGAGGGGAACTATGAGGGAAAAAGAGAAATAAATGTAATAATCTGAACAATAAAGGTTTATTAAATTTAAAAAAAAAGATGAATAAAACCTGCCCTAACTGGTTTGGCTCAGTGTCTGATCATCGGCTTGTGGACTGAGGGTTCCCAGGTTTGATTCAACTCAAGGGCACATACCCGGTGCCTTGGTTGCGGGCACATACCTGGTGGGGAGTGTGCAGGAGTAGCTGATCAATGTTTCTCTCTCATCGATGTTTCTAAACCTCTATCCCTCTCCCTTCCTCACTGTAAAAAATCAATAAAAATATATTTTAAAATAAAGATGAATGAGACCTGAGGATCTAATCATTGCATGATGCCTGCAATTGATTACACTGTATTGTGTAATTGAGATTTGCTGAGAGAGTAGAACTTAAAAGTTCTCACACTCACATAGTAAAGTAAAATATGTCATATGATGATTGGTGTTAGTTAACTTGATGGGGGAAATCCTGTCACAATGCATACGTATATGAAATCATCTAGTTGTACATTTTAAATTTCTTACAACTTTATTTGTCAACCAGAGGCCCAGTGCACAAAATTTGTGCATGGGGCAGGGGGTTCAGCCTAGCCTGCACCCTCTCTAATCTAGGACCCCTCAAAAAATGTCCAATTGCCCATTTAGGCCCAATCAGGCCTAAACAGGCAGTCAGACATCCCTCTCACAATCCAGGACTGCTGGCTCCCAACTGCTCGCCTGCCTGCCTTCCTGATTGCCCCTAATTGCTTCTGCCTGCCAGCCTGATTACCCCCTAGTGACTCCCCTGCCAGCCTGATCGATGCCTAACTGCTCCCCTGCCAGCCTGTTTGTCCCTAAATGCCCTTTCCTGCATGCTTGGTCACCCCTAACTTAGGGAGGCTATTCTAGGGTCTAAGAAATTTCATATGAATTTTAGAATCAATTTGTAATTTCTTTAAAAGTTCTGCTTAAGTTAGAAATAGATGTGTAGACTAATTCATTCATAGATTGATTCAGGGGAAATTGATATCTTAACAATAATTAGTTTTTTGACTCATGAATACTATATATGTCTTCGTTTTTTTAGGCCATTTTTAATTTGTCTCAGCAATGTTTTATTGTTTTCAGTGCGTAAGTAATGCACGTTTTTTATACAAGATATATTTCCACCTATTCATGTAATTTTATAGTATTATAAATGGTATTGAGGTTTTTATTTATAAATTTTTATGCTTAATATTCTGTTGCTAGAATATAGAATTACAATTAATGTTTGTATGTAGTTCTTATATTCAGCAACTTTTTTAAACTCACATATTAATCAATTCTAGTACTTTTATTGTTATCTGCAAATAAAGACAGTTTTATCTCTTCCTTCCCAATATGGATGCCTTTTATTTCTTACTTTATTGAATCAGCTAGAAGTTACATTACAATATTGAATAGAAGTGGTGGCAGCTAATATCCTTCTGTGTGTGTGTGTGTGTGTGTGTGTGTGTGTGTGTGTGTGTGTTTCTAATTTTAGGAGTAAAACAGTCTTTCACCATCTATAATAATATAATAATAAAAAGATAATATGCTAATTAGACCAGATGTCCTTCTGCCCTACCTTAAAAATGAAACCAGGCATGTGAGGGAAGCCCTGGTCCCTGGTGCCAGAGGGCAGCTGGGGGAAGGCAGGCCTACTCTTGCATGAATTTCATGCATCAGGCCTCTAGTTAAGTATAATGTCATATGTAGGTTTCTGTAGTGCCCTGTAGCAATTGGTGAAATTACCTTCTATTACCAGTTTGCTCAAAGTTTTTCCGTTGTTATTTTATCTTTTTAATACTCACCTAAGGAAATGCTTTCTATTGTTTTTGTTTATTTGTTTCTTATTAAAAGAGAGAGAGAGAGAGAGAGAGAGAGAGAGAGAGAGAGAGAGACTGATTGATTGCTGCCCATGTCCTGAGCCTAATTGAACCTGAAAGCTGGGTATGTGTCCTGACTGGAAATGGCACCCACCACCTTTTGGTGTGTGGTATATCCCTCCAACCTACTGAGCCATACTGGCCAGCACAAAGTTTTTTTCTTTTCTTTCTTTCTTTTAGTGTTTTGGTTTGTTTGTCTGTTGTATCATAAATTGGTATTAAATTTTGTCAAATGACTTTTTTTCTGCATTAACTGTGATGACTACATGGTAAATTACATTTGATTGTTAAACTGAACTTGCTTTCTAAGGATAAACCCCCTTAGTCATACTGTAGTGTCCTTTTTTTACATATGGTTAGATTTGATTGGTTGATATTTTGTTGATTATATTTGTTCTACACTTATGAGGGATATTAATCTGTATTTTTTTCTTATATCTTTACTAAGTTTGATACTGGAACAGGTTTATTTTTAATTCATAAAATGTATTAGGAAGTGTTCGTTTCTCTGAGTTTTTAAAAGAATTTCTGAAAGATTGAAATTCCTTAATGTTTGACAGGGCTTCCCCAGTCCTGTGTTTTGCTAATGTTACCATATTTTGTATTTGCCATGATATTGCTCTCCAAAGTGATCTTATTTTCACCATCAGCCTTCTTCTAATGGAAAGAAAACATCAAGAAATTGAGTATCTTGTTTGTCTTGGTGTCTGTTGTATAAAACAGAAGTCAGAAAATAATACTGATCATGAATAGTTGTTGAATATGGTGAGAAGTTAATGAATTAATGACCTTTTAGCCCTGGGTGGGTAGTTCAATTGGTTGTCTTTGTTTTTCTGCTTTTCTTTCTTTGTTGTTGTTCTCTTAGATACATGCCACATTATGCTGGGTCAGTCTCCTTGTTGGATCCTAGTAGATATTCTCTCATTTTTAAAAGGCAAATTCCTGTGTCAGGATTTTTAGTTTTTGGAAAATGATTCAAGTTTTCTTAAGCAGAAAATGAATTTAACTGAGGAAGATTCAGCTCGCACAAAACAGGCACATAGACAAGAAAAAGGAAGCTTGGAAGCCAAGGTGCTGGAAATAAAAATGAGGTCACACTGCAGGAAAACCTAGGGCTTTAGCTAGCATTAGTATTAGTCTTACTTTATATATGCATATTTAAATCTTTGTGTCATTTCCAAGTATAAGTCATATTACTTGAGTTTAGGTCATATGCAAGCTTCCTCTCCCCCCAATTCTGAACTGCAGTAGAATGGAGGCTTTCCCTTCCCTTTAAAGATTATTACTATGTTAAAAATACAACATGCAAACTCCATTCTGATCTCCCAATAAAAAGAAAAATCAGAGCTGTATGTTTGTTTTTGGTCAGGCAAAGCAAAATAAAACAAACAATATTACATTGTCTCTCTTATATATGATCTCTATGTACCTGATTGTGGGAGAAGTGGAATATAGTGGTTAATGGAATGGAAACATTAGAAATAGAAGAGGAAAAATGGTTGAGCTGGGTTTATTTTTGAAGTGCAAAAAGCAAATTAATAGGACAAGTAAATACAGTGCATTTATTATGTCTGAAAAAGCATGGCCTGAAGAATTAAGAAGTCAGGGGTTTAAATCCTACTCCTCCCTTTTAGCTTTTTGCCCTGAAGCAAGCTACTTACCTTTGTGGACCCATACTGTTGTGTGTGTCTGTGAGGTGTTTTGTTTTGTTTTTAAATTTGTATTGTTGTTTTTGCTTAATCCCTTCAAAGTTCAAATTTGACTAGGCTATCCTATAATGGAATTTTTAACTATTTTACTCTCAAGGCTGACATATTCTGAAGGAGTCGATGCAGCCTGCATCCCTAACCCGATTCTATATTATATTGGCTTACTTCTCTGTTCACCCTAGTCAACTCTGAGCTGAGTTTCTATGTTTGCCTTTGCCTCAGAACCCAGAACATCATATAGAATGTAATAGATATTTAAATGTTTGTTAAAATGAAAAGGCAAAAACTAAGAAAAAAGAAGAAATGAAGAAGTTATGAAAATAAGGAAGGAAGAGAAAACAATGGAAGAATATAACGGAAGAAAGAAAAAGAAAGGAGAATGGAGAAAACAGAAAATAAAGAAAAAAACGATGGGAGACCAGTTTCATTTGTAGAAAATCTGGAACATGATTAATTGTATTTCCCTCATTTTAAGAAAATGCAAATGGGGATATGGCCTATTTTAATTGACAAAGTTTCTAGGTCATAATCAAAATCAGAATTTGGTATATTTGAACAAAGATGGAAAAAGGAGAGTATCAGATCCTGGGTTCTCAAATATTGATAGAATTGCCCTAGATTTTGTTTTGTGTCATCTAAGGGGTGTCCTGCTGCTTTTTTGAACTGAAAATGTTAAAAGAATATTTTGGAAGATTATTTCAAGTTTGCAATTGCTAATAATGGAGCATCAGCAAAACACCAGTATACTATTCATATTTTAATCTAATCATAGGCTCTGTCACTATCTATGCACAGAGTCTTTTTTTGTGTTGGTCTATGTTTTCTTATTTTAAAAATAGATTATAAGGTAGATGCCATCTGTTGCTTTCAGAAAATTAAGCTCAGTTAAAATCGATTACTCAGAGACCTTCTGTTATTTTGTTTGTTGGCTTTAGTATCTCCTTTTAAAATAAAACTACCGAAAACATGGTTCTTTAAAATCAAGTGAATTGGACATTTATAGTTGTTTAGACATAACACTCCAAGTAAGCTGGGTAAGTGAGTGGTGTGGAAGAAAGACAGGTGCATCATGGGTAAGATACTTATCCATACTCTACCATGATCTTAATACCTCTGGTAAGTTATCTGATTTTCCTGAGATTCAGATTTTCATCTGTAGGTCAACCAAAATGCTCAAATAAAATTTGTAAGAACATAGGAATAATTGATAGTACCACACTATCAATTAATTACACATGTGTCCCAACCCCATTATCCAAAGGTTCTATGTCCTTGGGCAAGTAACTTAAGCTCTCTGATCCTATTTTCATTACTATACAGTGGAAATTATTAAAAATACATACTTCCCGTGTTTTATGAGAAAATTAAATGAGAAACTATATAAAATAGATAGCAGCTGCCACATAAAGGTAACATCAATTTTTGTTGATGACCTTGGCCTGCTGGGAAATAACCTATGACTTTCATGTCTGATTAATTTAAGAAAAAAACGGAATTTAGAAGTGATCATTTTGTGACTTAAAAATGGTGGCACCTTTCTTTTTCCAATATCCTATATAATAAAAGGGTAATATGCAAATAGACCGAACAGCAGAATAACCGAACAACCAATCAAAGCATAATATGCTAATGATATGCTAAGGCTGCTCAACCGCTTGCTATGATGTGCACTGATCACCAGAGAGCAGACAGTCAACCAGTCGCTATTATGTGCACTGACCAACATAGGGAAGATTCTCCAACTGGTGGGTTAGTTTGCTTCTGGGGTTTGGCTGATTGGGTCTAAGGGAGATGGACCAGACACATCCTGGAGCCCTCCTGTGGTGGGGCTCCTCAGCCTGGCCTTCTCCCTCTCGCAATCCAGGATCCCTCAAGGGATGTCACAGAGCTGGTTTCAGCCCTATCCTGCAGGCCACTCCCCTTGAGATGACACTACACACAAGGCTCATGGCTGGTGAACGCTGCTGTAGCTGTGTGAGCCTCTCCCAATCGGAACTGATTAGGCAAGAGCCCAGGGCAGGCACAGTGGGGCCAGGATGAGTGGAAGAGGCAGGTAGGAGCTGTAGGCAGCATTGGACTGCGGGTTTTGACCTGATCCCTGCAGGCCACCCAGAAGCACCCCACCCATGCACATATTTATGCACCGGGCCTCCAGTCACTATTAAAAGGGGACAGATGTGAAATTTGTAAGACAAAAGCCTCATTGATAATCTACCTATTGCTACTTTGTTAATGTTTACATTTTTTACATATATACAGGCAAATGCGTGAGTTAGATATAAAGCTTGCAAAATATACTAAGCAGTCATTTAACAAATGCACTGAGCTCACAGAATGTTGAGCAGTTCCAGTTACATCAGCTACCCAGAGAGCTATGCAACATGCCTCCAGGGTGGAGATGAAGCACATACCCCAGATAAAGTTTAAAGAACAGCGCATCAATAAGGACAAATCAATAACCTATGAAATGAATGCCTAAGTCCTGAGGGGCCCCTTTGTAAAGCTTTTTCAAAGCCCAAGATAACTAAAAGGATAGTAGCAGTGTGCGTCAAGAAAGGCAAATAGACCGCAACTCAATTACAGAGCACTTAGGGCCAGACCAAGAAACAAAAAAGCAGGGTTTATGAATGCTTGAATTTCTTCTCCTTTTTTTCAGTTTTATTTGGTAATGTTTTGCTTAAAATTCATATACAGCATTACTTTATCAGTGGGTTCTCAATAACATGCCCCATCTAGAACCTCTTTGAATATTATAAAAAATTTATTAAAATTTTTAAATTAAAATTATTGAATTATAATTTACATATAATCAAATACACTTATTGAACATTCATTTTTAAAAGAATACACATTTCTCAAAAATAAGAATTGCATTTATTTTGTATTTGTTTTTGTTTTTATTTTATTTATTGAATTGATTGGGTGACATTGGTCAACATGAACATATAGATTTCATGTGCGGGGTTCTACATTACAAGATCTTGATTTTAGACTAGTCATCCAGTATTAAGGAGAGACTCAGAAAATATAAGATGAGAAAATAGAAGAAAATGACACCATTTCAAAACCATATTGATTTAGTGAAAATCACTTAATTTCTAAGAATATTTCAAAAAGCATTTTCTGCATGTTTTGTTTGATTGCTAGTATATTGAGGAGAAGAAACTGAAAAAAAATTATTTTAAGTGCTTTTTGTTGTTCTGAAAATTGTTACTAGAATAAAGTTTCAAACCAATGCATTAGAATAGATGCTTCCAAAACAAGTAGCTTTCAAAAATTCCTCACTTTATAGTAAGTTTGGTAACTTGAAGATTATGTTCATAAACACTTCAATATCATTTGGTTGACCAATGTATGACTTCTTAAAATATCCTGCATGATAGCAAAGAGACCAAAAGTGTTGCCACTCGTAGAAACTTATTTGTTTTATAAAGGGATTGATTTGATACCTTTCAGAATATCCTTAATGAAGAAAAGAAGTAATTTTTTGGCATGAAAAGAAATATTTTGCATCCAGAAGTTGACTAAAGTTTAGTTTAACAAGTACAAGAAATTAGATCAAGAAATTAGAAAATTTTAGCCATTTGTGTGTGTATGTGTTATGTATGTGTTTCAGTGATAATACCAAAATGACACTCCTGTTTTGAGTTGCAGAATAGTCATTTTGTGTTCCAGTATACATGTCTTTTTTTTAAGGACTTATATTGTGGTGTTGCATTTTAGTCTGAGGTCTGTGCTGGACTTTAGCTCTTGCCATTCTTGCTGCAATGGCACAATAGGTTATCTTACTGCGGTATCATTTACCAGAGTCTCCACAGAACACCTAGGAATACTTGAATCTCTAGTCACAGGTGCATTAAGGATGTATCAGTTTTTGGCTTGTTAAAAATCTGTCTTTGCACCTGTGCCCATGAATCTGCAGCACAGCCACTCACATGAAGAGTAGCACAAGCTCTCAGCCACTTCCTTCACACTATTTAGAAAAAATAACAATAAATTTTTGTATATGTAGAACTAAATATAGTTGTATTAGCTAAAACATTCTAATAGTTATTAAAGGCTGTCCTGAAAGGACCAAGGAGCAAATCTGTTCAGTAGTACCTTTCTACATTTCTATGGAACAGAATCATTTGTGTGGCAGGTATGAGTACAGTTAAGAGTTGTTAATGTTGCATAGGGTTTTTCTCTTTGAATGGAAGTTAAAAATGCTTTTGAAGGTTAAAAACTGTATTTACTCATATAAACATAAATAATTGAACAATTAAATATATAGTAGCTTGCACCAAAATTAGTTATCTAATTACTTTCCTGGGCTCTTGTGTCAGACTCAGGCTACAACATGCTCTTGCAGGTCACAGTCTTATAGTCTGTGTTTTGATATAGATAACTAGAGGCCTAGTGCACAAAATTCATGCATGGGAAGGGGGGTGTCCCTCTGCTCAACCTGTGCCCTCTCCAATCTGGGACCCAGCGGGAATGTCTGATCAGGATCGGGCCTAAACAGGCAGTCTGTCATCTCTTTCATAATCCAGGACTGCTGGCTCCCAACTGCTCGCCTGCCCCATGATTGCCCCTAACCGCTTCTGCCTGCCAGCTTGATCACCTCCTAACCACTCCCCTGTCAGCCTGTTCAATGCCTAACTGCTCCTCTACCAGCTGATCTTCCCCAACTGCCCTCCCCTGACAACCTAGTCATCCCCAAATGCCCTCCCCTGCATATTTCCTCTTTATTAGATAGGGTTTTTGTTTTGTTTTTTAATATATATATTATTGATATTTTTACAGAGAGGAATGGAGAGGGATAGAGAGTTAGAAACATTGATGAGAGAGAAACACCAATAAGCTGCCTCCTGCCTACCCCCTATTGGGGATGCACCCACAACCAAGGTACATGCCCTTGAGTAGAATTGAACCTGGAACCCTTCAGTCCTCAGGCCAGTGCTTTATCCATTGAGCCAAACCAGTTAGAGTGATAGTTTTTTTCTTTAACATATTATACAAGCTTAACTGGTTTGGCTAAGTAGATGGAGCATTGGCCTGAAGACTCAGGGGTCCCAGGTTCGATTCTGGTCAAGGGCATGTACCTTGGTTGGGGGCACACACCCACTGGGGAGTGTGCAGGAGGCAGCTGATTGATGTTTTTCTCTCATAGATGTTTCTAATTCTCTATCCCTTTCCCTTCCTCTCTGTAAAAAACAATAAAATATAGTTTTTTAAAAAAGAAACATTTAAGATTCCTCCATATCTGTCTGGCTGCTATGAGTTAGTAGTTGAGACCCCAGGCTGCCATCGCTGGCAGGGGATCACACCATGGGGAGTGAATTTTTGTTTTTTATAAAGGGTCAGGAGGGCCTCTGGGCAGCATTCTGCCAGGCTGCTTACTCTGCTGACTCTCAGGGGCAGCCCTCCCTGAGACTGGGGGACTCTGGCTAGGCTCAGAGGACTGGGTGCTGCTATCTTGTGGCTATGGGTGCCACTATTTTTGTTGCAGAGTGACAATTAATTTGCATATTAGTATTTTATTAGATAGGATGGTTGCTGCCGAGTTTGCAGCCCCTCACAAATGCCCCCCCAAAGGAGTTTCTCAGGCATTGTCTTCTTCAGAGATACTGCAATTTTTATTCCAGGAATGTTGACATTGACTGCAATATCACAGCTCACTAAGGAAACTGTCCTGGATCTAGACCTTTGTATAGATTTTCTTCTAGATGCTAATTTTCATCTGGGTCTTGCCCTGTTGAACCTCTGCACCTAGGTACCCTGAGATTATTATGAATAGAGTAAAAAAATACTCTGAGTACTCCTAGTGGTCACCTACATGAAGGAGAAAGAGTGCACGCTATAAAAGGTGTGAGTTTTAATATCAATCATGTGTGTGTATACTGAGATCTTCAGTGGATCCATCATCACATGAAGAGGAGCATGTGGCCGACAGAAAGCACCTTTTATGGGAAATAAACTTCAGTCTTCTGGCTTTAATGTTTATCAGCATCTTCAGAGAAATTTATAGCCCCTCACACACTTCTTTCCTATTTCTGTATTGATTAAGTAGTGATGCCTTCTGGACCTAGGATATGGTTCACTGTTTTTCCATTAAAATGAAGGAATACCTTGTTTGTTGCAGATTCATTTCAAGCATTTGGCTTGTGGGAATTTGAGAGACGCTGCTGTCCATGACATGATGGAATTATCATGATCAACTACTCAGTCTGGATCTCATCCAGGGGCCAACAGATTCGCATGGTAGACAGCAAGGGTTGGATTTTTAAGAAGAGTAAACCAGGTAAGATTTGAGAGAGACATCTGATCATTTGTCACCTGCTCTAAGGGCTTTTGTGTGCTGCCAAGCTGTGTTGAATAACATAGCTTTTCCTTTTTTTTTTTCCTAAGTCCATTGAATGGGTTGTTAAAAAATGGTGATCCCTTGGATTCAGGAGAATATAAATAGTAATAATTGAGTAATTTTTATTAAGTGGAAAGAGCAGTTCTTTTCATATATGTGTAAAGTAGGCACAAGCATGCTATGGATGCTAGTTTAATGCAATAGCTCAAAATTGCAAACTGAAGAGACTTCCTCTTTAACTAACTACTGTGAACCACAAGGGAATAAACATTTGTACTTTTGAAGGTGCAGTAGAGAATGTGTTGCCATTAAATATTTACATTATAGAAATGTATCAATTCATAGCATATGATCTTATAAATATGCTTTCACGGTTACTCCAGTTTAGAAATTATAGTATTACTCTACCTTTTATTTCCTTGAAAGTATTTATCATTCTAAATTGTTCATCTAAGTATTACTAAAAATGGTGATACAATAATATACTCTATTGTTATTGTGGCTTGTAGAATTTAAAATAGTATACTCTTATTTAGGTACTCTTTTCTCTACCTTTGTCTATTATGTTCTAGAAACAATTTTCAATTATTACCTATAGTTTGATCAGATCCTCTTATCTTTCTCTTTAACTCTCTTCCTCCTCCATGATATAATTTAACTTTGTTATTAACAGTTACCTAAGGAAACCACAGTTATTCTTGTTCTCTGACCATTAAATTATTTACAGCTTATTTGAATTTTATGCATTCCAAAGCTAGGGTTTCTTTCAATATTGAATATAGAAACAAAAATATGTAAGTAAAATGCATTAATTTAAAAAATAAAGTAAATTTATTCTGGGCCACTTGGCTTTTAAAGTGTGATTTTTTTATAACTATAGTTTTCATACTTTCTGAAAATAAATTAAATGGAACTCAGTAAGTTATAGCCTATGATAATCATTCGGATGTAGATGTGAGCTTCAAAAGTATTTGAAAATAATTGATTTTTCTAAAGTATAGTAAATATCACTTCCCAATCCCCTAAAGACTTATTTGTCTATAAAATTACTTCTCATGAGAATATGAAACTCAAGTAGTCACAATATTCAAATTTGTTGGAAATAGTACAGATCATGACAGAAATGAGCTCAGTTGGTAGATGATTGTTGGTCCTATTGAGTGAGTGGTAAGGTGGGTTATGCACATTTAGAAGAGTTCTGCCAATCTGTCAATAAATAGGACCTCAATATGCAGGACACACTGTGGGATAAAACTCAATCCAGTTGCATGCTTCATAACATTAGCATCTAGCAAATAATTATAGCAAGAATGCTTCATGAGAGACTTCCATATCACTAAGCTCTTAAGTCTTATTTACTGAGTCCAAAATAATTTCAGCCTGATGCTTATTTCAATATTTTGAAGAACAGTAGGTCCCATGTTAAAACACCAGACATAGAAAGAAAGAAAAAGGGAGAAAATTAAATCTCTTTTGAAGGTAAATAATCATGTGATAATATAATTATTTCTCTTTAGTAATGGCATCACAAAATGCTCTCTTCTGTCAGATATGTCTTTTTATTCTTTGAGTCATTCATCTTTCTGATCTGTATAACTCATCAATGTAGAAAAGAATAAACAAGTATTTTTGACCACAGTATTAGGAAACCCAGCTTCCCTTTTCTTTATACAGTCTTTCAAAGAGCATATTGTTGATTAGGAGCACAGACATAGTCAGTTCTGCTGTCCTGGATAAAAACACGGGACTGAGAAGGGCCCTTTGCACATAAAAGGCATTAGAGTGAATTGATGTATTTCCCTAGTTAAGTATATGTGAATTCATATATTTCCTTTTAAAATGAATAGAAAATTTATGTCCTCCAACTTTATATTAGTTTTACATTCATTTTTGTTCTTTGTTGTAAGAATGGCAGGTGCGTTTTTTATGGTGATACATGTTAGATTTTCCATAAAGTAAAAAGAGCTTCAAGATTTCCCAATTCTGTTTCTCAGAAGCTTATAATGAAGCCATAAAAATGTGCAGTGTTCCTTAGCTTAAAGGCAGTTTTTCTTCTTCTTAAAGCATTTTAAAGCAAAGGTTTGCCCACCTTAGGGTTATATTATATGCAAGCATGTACATAAGAGGAATAAAGACAAGCAAGGAGGTAAGATTTTTCAAAGCACTGCTGATAACAGCATGCCCCATATAATGGGATATGCAGTCCCCAAGGTGGTTCATAAAAACATTTAAGTAGCACCTGTGTTTGCAGTGTGTCCCTTCCTCTTTGCAGAGAGCAGTGAATGTTCTCACCTGTGCAGCTAATCTCAATCTGAGGCCTCCTGAGAACAAAATTTTGAAAACATAGTAAGGCAGCTGATTCCATCTTGAAAAGTCTCATGGGAATCATAAATGCTTTTTGGCTCCATATTTGTTTGCTCTCCAGACCTTTTTGGAATGTCAACCAGGGGTAAGTCAAGTAGGTGGCAAGAAAACAATTAGCATCCTTTCCTGCCCTGCCCTCAAGTAGTTCACACTCAAAGTAAAACAGGCATGTAAACAGCTTATCTCAGGCAAAAAGAACTGAAAATTTTAATGTTTCAAGAAAAATTCTCCAGAAGTTAAGATGAAAGACTGCTAAAACTGGTAAGAGTATTAGAAAGTCTTCAATGCCAAAGATGCATTTCAGCTGCACAGCTAAAAAGTTGGGAAGAATTTTAACTGATAGGTAATAGGTGTGAAGGCATTCTAGGCTCAGGGCAGTCTCTCGCAAAATCCTCGTGGGATAAAAATAAATTTTATATTTGTAGAATGAAAAGCCTGACCCTGGGAGGAATACAGGAAGAAGTTGGGTACACAGGTAAGGGCAGAACAGGGCAGCTTTAGTGATCACAAATATCATTGTGATATAATATGATCTATATTGTGAGAAAATGATTCCAGCAGTTAGTGGGGGTGTGGGAAAGGCAAGTGGTTGCAGAGAGAAAAAAATGAACTAAGAGCATTCAGTGCTGGGAGGGTAGCAATGTTGTGTGTTTCTAGTCTGCTGGATCAGCAGTGGGACAATTCCTGCCCATCCCTGATTCTGTGCCTCTCCACCGAATGCTGACTAAATGGATGTCTCTCAGGAACAATCAGTAAAAAATATTTCTGCATTTTGCAACATTTCCTTGTTTTAGAAATACTTTGAAAACTCTTCATGCATAAGATGAAAATAATTTGGCTTCTGTGTTTTCTAGTACACATACACGTATACAAATAAAAACACAGAAACACATGCTAAGTTCTCTCCCATGTGCTTCAAATGAAAACTCATCTCCTGTTCCTAAATTTATGCTTCAATTAAGATTGGGGGAGCTGCTCTCTTACTTTATTTTCCTTTGGAGACTTCTATCTCTCAGGCTTCATCCTTCCCTTCATTATTTTACCAGCACATCAATCAATGTGCTTCCCTCCTCAGGAACACAGCACACATCGCCCACACCATTTTATGGCTAGAAACAAACCTACCCTCCTTGGCATATACTGCTTACTTAAACCTAATTAAGTCATTCTGCTGAAAATACCACGTCCTTTCCATCACCACACACATTTGTTTAAAATAATAGGGAACACATTAAAGCTTGGAAAATAACTGGGGAAGAAAGCCTGAAAAACAAACAAAATGAATAAAAGCGAACTTCAGCCCAGCCTTCTTTGGCACAATCCTCCAATGAGCCAGAGCACATGAACACCTTTGCCAGAGGAAACACCTAACTCACAGCGTCACTTTCACTCCAATCATTTCATTAAAAGTTACCATTGTCATAAGGTTTCCCAATAGTACACCAGACTCATCATTTTGTATGACTGAGACATCTATTTTCAGAGAATTTCTCTTATAGTCTAGGAAAAATCCAACAATTTCTTTTGAGTAAGTGTACTCAAGGAAATGTAGCTATGACTCACCAAAATGTAGTACGTATTCTTGAGACCAGGATCATTGTCTTTCTTCTCTGAGACTGTAATCATAGAGCTGCATGCACCCTCAATACACAGAGCTAACTAGGGAATGAATGAATGAAAATCAAAACTTGTGCTTCAGATCAAAATCATAACTTTTATGTTTTTAACAGTAGGAATATCTCTGTCTTTTGTTAGGGGCCAATTGGTATTTGGTATATCAAAGGTATCTTATCCTCTTATAGTTTATTACCATTACCTAGTAATAGGCATTTTAAAATCACATAGTGACCTGTAATATTACCTAAGTATTAAGGGTATAAAGTATTTAATGTAAAATAAGGGAACAAAAACCAGATATTCATTCATTAAATGTCTCATTGCCCTTGTAAATAAAGTATGGTTTTCTTTCACATGCTGTCATAAAGTTTGAATTTTTATTTTTATAGACCACAAATGCTTGAGAGAAAAAGTAACATTCTGAATCTTTGCATGCTGTTGGCTGTGGATTTCTCTGAGCAGAAGTCGCTAGAATGTTGCATCCTAGCCAGCTCCCCTCTTCTATTTTGAAGAGGCAGACTATAGCAAATTGTGGTTGTAAATACACTATCAGATTACTAGACATTGACTTTAAGTAAGGCCTAGATTGAGTCCCAACTCTGACACTTAACATTTATGTGATCTTGGGCCTCTTCTTATGTCTCAAGACTCTGGCTTCCTGTGCATGCACCTTGTTTGGCATCATTACTATTTACAGTGTTTGTCACACGCTGACATTTGTATCTGGCCAACTCTCAATTGTCTTTTTTGACCCCAACATACTTCTACATATGATTCGTTCAGTAGAATGCAAGTCCTCTAAGGCAGTGGTCAGCAAGCCGTGACTCGTGAACCACATGTGGCTGGCTCTTTGGCCCCTTGAGTGTTCTAACGCCACTTCAAAATAGACTTGTCCAGGCCGAAAACTGATTTCTGTGCATGGGCCTCAATATTTCAATCTCAGTGAATGTGCCCACCCACACGTGGTATTTTGTGGAAGAGCCACACTCAAGGGGCCAAAGAACCGCATGTGGCTTGAGAGCCGTGGTTTGCCTACCACTGCTCTAAGGCAAGGACCTGTTCTTATTCATCTCTGTTTGTATCTCACATAACTGTCAAGTATATGCCTTTTGCTCTCAATTATATGAAGACTGAGTCAGATAATTCTTTGTCAATTCTGATGTCTGGAAATCAAACCCTTTTCTCCTACTTGCCTTTACTTAGCTGAAATGCCATTATGAGATGGTTGAAAAGAACAGCGAGTTCTACAATGTCTAGTAAAAATGTTGTGGGCTGGAAAATGTGATGTAAATTTTCAGGATTGAAAATATGAGTTCTATCTTCAGCACTGGAAATATTGCAGATGTTATTGAAATGTAACTCAAAAATGTGATTTTATAAAAATGATAGCAATTCAAAGTAGATTGAAATCTAATTGTGATAAAAAACAGTTTAAGGGTTTAAGTCTATTTTCATTCTATGGTACTGGAATTTAGCTAGGCTTTAAATCCCAGGAAATGTCCTCCAGTATAACCTACTTGGATTAAACCATCATCAACATTACATTTATGTTATCTCTGTGTATGCTTCTAATCTAAAAAGTCTTAAAATTGAAAACTAACTCCTCACAATGTTAGCTGTACCCATGAGTGAGTTTGTTCCCATCATTTCATGACTTAGTAAAGTATACCTAAATTCTTGGATGTCAACATTCTTCTTCCTTGACACATAATTTTTCTAGTTCTGCTATGCAAGTGAAAAGTATAATAAACAGAACCACAAGTATTACAAAAAATCCATATGTAATAATTGAGATACAAAGAGTACATTATTTCCATTACTAGGAATTACACTGTAAATATTAGAAATGTCATGGGTGTGCAATAACTCAAAGCACTGTACATGGACTTTAGAGTTGCTGCTAGCAAAGCTGACACACTGGAAAGGCAACAATGATTTGCTAAACCCAGAATCCCAAATTCTAGTAATTCTCAAATGTGTACCTAATTCTCCTTCCCTGTTCCTGAGCATCTTCTGGACATAGTTAATGCAAATTAGATGATCAAAGCTGATATAATGTAAGTGAAGGAACTACAATTATCATAATACAATGTCTAAACTAACTTTTAACTTTTATTCAAAACTAGAGGTCCAGAGCACAGATTCATGCACCTATGGGATCCCTCAGCCTGGCCTGTGGGGATCAGTGGATCTCCACGCCTCCATAGCCTGGCTTTACCCACCAGCTCATAGGGCTCCAACCTACTGTCCATGATGATCCCACACAGCACAAAGTCATGCAAAATGGCAGGCAGCAGGGGAGGAGCCCATGCCCAGGCCAGACACTGTGCTGCTCCTGCTCATGCCAGCCCCACTACACCTGCTGCTGCTGCTGCTTGGTAGGCTGGCTGCCACTCCACTATTGTCTCCACGTGCCTGTCCTAGGGCAACCGGCACAACCACTCGTCATCAGAGCCTGGTTCGTTGCATGGCGCCAGAGAAGCAGCCATGGGCTCACACCTAGTCAGTCCAGATGCCAGGACCAGGAACCATGAGTCCAGTGCCTATTGGTTAGCTGATCAGCATTCCTGTTGTGGGAGCTCACTGACCAAGGGGCAGCTACTGCATTGAGTGTCTTCCCTATGGTGGTCAGTGCATGTCATAGCTACTGGTTGATGGGTTGACCAGTCGCTTAGACATATATATATATATATATATATATATATATATATATATATATGAGAGAGAGAGAGAGAGAGAGAGAGAGAGAGAGAGAGAGATTAATGTTTGTTTCCTGGTGTGAGCTGGCAGCACAATGAACACATGCTTCCCCAGGAGGAAGGGGAGAGTTTTATCTATCTGATCTTTCATTAAATAGAACACTTAATTAACCCAGAACTTTCTGAAATACATGATTAGAAGACTTTAAAAAAGAAAAAACAGTCCTGAAAGGGATGGTAAATTATAGTTTGATCTAATTTGTCCTAAATTCTGTTCATCATTCACCCATGAGTTATAGCTGATTCACCCTTGTGAGATATGCCACATAACTAGTTCTCAACAACCTGTTGCATTTACTAAGAAAGAACTGTATCTTGGAAATGACTATTTGAAAAGATGGTTTTCTAATAATCAGAAGGTAAATGCATTAAGCTTCTTTCTCACTGCCAAGTCTTATATCCCACCCAGTGAGCTAGCGGCTGGCCGTTGCGTCTGGCATGCTTTGTGAGATGTAATGAAGAGCAGGATTTAAGTGGAACTCTGGGATGGGACACTGAAGTTCCCTCAAATATTTCATTTATAAAGATCAATAGTGTGCCTTTCCCACAGGCATTTTGTTTCTTGTCTGGAAACTGTTACAGTTTCAAGTAAGTGTTTTTCACATGCTAAACCCAGTAACTATAGTTTGAATATACCAGGGAGGCACTTATAATGTAAGTTTAGAACAAATCTGTCATAAATCAGAATCAGGCAATGCTAGATGAATAAATGTGAATGAAAATATCTGCCATATCTGCCTTAACATTGGAACAAAGTGTATTATTTATGACATCACTCTCCCCTCTATTGGCTTCTTTCCACATCTCTGTATTTCCCCTACCAGACTATAAACATCCTAAGGTTGGGCATTGGTTCTTTTCTATCGAGCAGTCATCATTCCTATAATAGTGCCTGGCAAATGGGAATCCTTTGTTGATAATTGAATGAGTTTTTATAAATGTCTGTAACCTAATAGCCCCTTAACTTTTTCTTAAAAATAACTGAATTAATATAATTATGAAAAAATGAATAGTGAAATATTTTAAAAGTCAACTCTGGCTTTTAATGGTTAAAAGAAAATAATATGTTCTGCGTACTTACTTTACAAATCAATTACAGTGAAAATTCTTATTCTAATATTGCATTGACACATTGGAAGTAAAACTTCTTGCCAATATTTCCAAATTGCAAGAGGGATGTCTGACTGCTGGTTTAGGCCCAATCCCTGAATGATCAGGCCTAAAGTGGCAATCAGACGTCTCCTGAAGGGTCCCTGATTGGAAAGGGTGCAGGTGGACTGAGGGATACCCCCAACTGTGCACAAAACTCATGTCTGGGCCTTTTATCTCTTACAATAAAATTATCTTCCTGCTGGCAAAGAGTGGCATATAAAGTATATTTTGTGTTAATTCCACCTTGTTTTGCCCATACCTCCACAGTCACCTAATTTTTTCTTTCTTTCTTTTTTTTTTTTTTTGTAACTCTCACAATGGTTGAAAAGAAATTAAAGCAGGTACTTTACAGTTTGCAGGATATTTAATAACATTCTTAAAAAGGACTATTATAGTAAGCATCATATTCTTTCTGTTACTGTTATTAATGGTTGTTACATAGGAAAACCTAATTATCCTAATCTGATTCAGTTTAATGTCTGACTATCCCAGAGAAGATTCTGACACTGCCCAATAGAATGCTTATAGGGAATGCATTTTGAGTTTTCTGATCAAAAAGTCAGTATAGAAAGCTGGGCATTAATCTCATTTACCCACTTACCATTGCTTGTCGTGTGCAGAAAGAATGAGCTGTTCTTTCATTCTTTGTGGATTGAACAAGAGCACCAGGTCTATTTACTACTGGGTACATAAGAACCTGCCCCCAAAACATCATCAACTGTTGAGGTCACCTTGACATTTAACAACTTTCAGGTATTTTACCTCTACTCTCAATCCTCCACAATAAAGAAGAGCAAAGAGATGTTGTCTTCTTTTTTAAAAACTACTTTATTGAGATATCATTGACATTCAAGAAAGCTGTATATACTAAATGTATACCACTTGATGAGTTTAAGGATAAATATACACTCATGAAGCCATCACCACTATCAAGGCCGTACTCATAAGAGATATTCTCTTAGTTGGAATTAAATTTGAAGTACCTCTTTGTAAAGAAAATAACATAAAAATGATCTTGTGTTATCTAGTAATATCAACAGTAGTTCTAAGTGTTTATTTGTAAGCCCTTAATTTCACAACCTTCTAACATGATTTGGTTTCTTTGCATGTTTGTGTCCTCATACAATCCTACATTTATATTTATTATAGTCATTAAGACACCAAATTGTATTTTGAACATATTTAAATTCCTTAGTTTTGCTGATACCTCCTTGTGGGCACTGTTGAAACTGTTTTACAATATAATCTGGTACCTAATAAAGTGCTCCTCAACATTTGGTATCTCCCCAGTAAATGTTTGCTGAATTAAGAAAGAGAGCTTTCTATATACTATTTTTGCATGATCTTCAAATGTCCATTCTTTGACTCTCACCATATCTTCAAGTAACTTTGAAATTCTGGTTATCACTGCATTTAACTTTCATTTAAAAATCACACAGAAAAATATTCATTAACTAGAGGCCCGGTACATTAGTGCCCAGATTGTGGTGTCCCTCAGCCCACCTGCACCCTCTCCAATCAGGGACCCTTCGGGGAATGTCCGATTGCCACTTTAAGCCTGATCATTCAGGGATTGGGTCTAAACCAGCAGTCAGACATCCCTCTCACAATCTGGGATCACTGGTTTCTAACCATTTGCCTGCCTGCATGCCTGATTGCCCCTAACCACTTCTACCTGCCAATCTGATCACCCCCCTAACCACTACCCTGCTGGACTGATTGACACCTAACTGCTCCCCTGTTAGCCCAATCACCCCCAACTACTCTCTCCTGCCAGCCTGGTTGGCCCCAAATACCCTCCCCTGCTGGCCTGATCTTGTCCCCAGCTGCCCTCCCTTGCAGGCCTGGTCACCCCCAGCTGCCCTCCCCTGCAGGCCTGTTTGCTCCAACTGCCCTCCCTTGTAGGACAGATCATTTCCAACTGTCCTCCCCTGTCAGCCTGATCGTTCACAACTGCCCTCACCTGCTGCTCATCTTATGGCAGTCATCTTGTGATGATATAGGGGCAGCCATCTTGTGATGACATGGAGGCAGCTATCTTATGGTGGCCATCTTGTGATGATGTGGGGCAGTCAACTTGTGACAATGTGAGGGCGTGAGGGCCACCTAGGCTTTCATTAGTATAGATATCTACTATGTTATAACAGAGCTGTGCTTCTCAGGCCTGTTATATTCCTTTCATTGTCCTGAAAAAAATTCTGATCTTGATGCAGAAATAAGACAAAACCTCATAAAGGATTAAATTTCAAAGTGATGGGATAAATGATTAAGAGTAAAATGAACACCATAAGTGATAGGAATATAGTGTGTTCTATGATTATGCCTACACTGGTCATTCCAGATTTATACCAGGACAAGCCTGAGCTTGTTGGGGGCAACTGCCAGAATTAGTGTGTTTGAAAGACTGCTTCCTGAGAGAATACAGTCTAAACAAAAAGAATCAGTCAACAAACCTGAACTGATAACCAAGTCTTAGTCTTCTGAGAGAGGAGTGATATGATGAGCTTCTTGAATGTCTCTCTAACATTTCCTTTCACTGATTCATATGAGACTTTTAGGGAGAAGGAGAGAATTGTGACATAGAACTGAAAATTGCTCTGTAAGTATATTCATGAGACATTATTCTCATATCCATAATATCCTGGGCACAAAGTTTGTGTTCTTGAAAGAGGAGAACAAAACAGGATGAAGTTATTGTCTTCACTTTGCCTCAGAAATACTGTTCAGTTCACTGGGTAATATGATAACCACATAAGGGGTGTCTGGAAGAATTGCAGGTGTCATGCAAAGGCATCAGTACCCAGTGGAAGCAATAATACCTAATTGGAATGTCAGTGTCATGGACAAAGAGGGAGGAAGGGGCAGAAGAGAGGAGCATGGGCTAGACATGCCATTGAATCTATGTTGATTCTTTGGTGATAACTCACAATCCCTGGAGCAGGACTCAGCAGAGGGAATTAGCAAGTGACAGGTTCCATCCAAAATAAATATTTGGAAGAAGGTGAAGTAACTGAGCCATGGAGCAGTCTGGGAATGGCTGATGAAGCAGGAAGAACTGGATCTGGAACAATAAGAGATGAAGTGGAGGCAATGGTATTCAAAGACAAAGCTGAGCACTCAAACTGTCTGGGTCAGCGGTTGAGTATTGACCTATGAATCAGGATTTCATGGTTCTATTCCCAGTCAGGGCACATGCTCAGGTTGTGGACTTGATCCCCTGTGTGAGGTGTGAAGGAGGCTGCTGGTCAGTGATTCTCTCTCATCATTGATGTTTCTCTCTCTCTCTCTCTCTCTCTCTCTCTCTCTCTCTCTCTCTCTCTCTCT